>JAMKCH010014448.1:0-103343 GCA_023653785.1 Ophioderma brevispina
ATTGTCAGAAACAGATCACCATAAATACTGGTGTCACTATCTCCATCTCATCCGACATGAATGAATGGTCCATTAGATAACAATTAAGCCAAAGCCAACAGTTTGTAATCGGGTTTCCTTCGTAGAATTTGACTACCGGCCAACGCCCCAATTCATGTGAAAACCCAGGCCTACAAGAGGCTGCTTTGCCCTCATATGGATAACTACATCCTGTATTGGCTATCCCCCACCCAAAGAATACATTGATAGATCGAGGCTGTTCCAACGTAGGGATTGCACGTGCCATTGACTAAGACTACAGTAGAACCATCTCCGTCACAACAATGTTAAAGAACACGCAACTACCACTTTCTCAGCGAGCAGAAGACATACCATAGTCTGGTTTTGTTTCACAAAATTAGATATCTTCATGTCGATTTTAGTCATTCAAGCTTTCTCAGCTTACAAGACCATCCATCATCACGTACACTCATGATAACGAGAAGTTGTAAACCAACAGCTTGTTATACAAACCCAGTCTAGCTCTAGATCTCTCTCACTCCTTTTGCCCCCCCCCCCCCAAAATGGCGAGAGAGTGGAATGACCTACCTACTATTACTCAATAACCAACACAACGCGGGTTCAAGCTGCACTGCAAAATCATCTGCAGTTGGAATGAGCACCCCCACAGTTTCGTTCTGAGTGTGCTCAATGAGCTTTTCAGAGTAGTTCGCCAGATAGATCCATACCTTTTTTAAAGAAACCGTACTCCCAAATCGGAATTCTAAAGGAAATCTGATGAGGAGGGTAGCTGGTTACTCTGGAGAAATGAAAAAGAAGATCTACCTAGCTACAAGGGCGTCAGCTCTGAGAGCTAATGGTGGCCATCCAGCACATGCTGCCTTGCATTGCGTGCGTGGTTGCCCGAGACTATAGCCCACCACCTTCGAAACTGTGATTTTGCGTCAAGAATTGCCTCCGGACTCAATTATCTTTTTGCTCCACCTAAATCCTCACAGCGCAGTATTGCTGAGGCTGGTGAATCCGGCCACCCCGTTTAGCATGGGTAAAAACGGATTTAAAACTATTTGGTTTAAAGCCACTATTTAGTCATTTTTTATCCAACTCAAAATGCCCCTTTTGGTTGTCTAAATTGCTATGTTAGGGTCTCAACTCAACTCCTTATATTACTCTTCTTTTTGAAATCGGACACTAAATCATTTTAAAACGGTCTTGAAGGATGCCATTGAACTACTGTTTTGTTTCCTAACAACAGTCGGATCCACGAGACAGAGGTCTTTACTAACCATTTCAAATACAACAGTGCAAAAAAACGGACTTTGATGAAAATAGGGGCGCGATTTGGTTTACATTTTGAAGAAATCGCTGATAGTGGCTTTTACTTAACTTTTACGTTGTATACCGAACTTGAATGTTAGTAACACCTACAATGATAGCTGTAAAGTTGTTAAGTATTTGGTGACAACCACAGGTCAAAAATAACCCCGATACCACCACAGGTCAAAAATAGTGCCATCGCTACACCAAGGTAAAAATAACCTCGATACACCACGGTCACAAATAACCTCGAGAGAAGGAGCCAGTTCAATACCCATCATTTTTAGCACCAATCGCATTTGACAATATCGTTTCCATATTACAAGTATCTGTGAACGTTAACAGAACCAGTATAGTGAGTCTTGCTACATGGTTTAAATGGACAGTCCGTGACCGAGACTCTCTTTAGGTAACTTTGTGTCGGGATCAGGAATATTCCAATTCATTACTTCAGTAATATAATTATGTTTAGCATCCTTTGAATAATATCCTGAAGGTGATGTTTCTTTGTGTTAGTTCTTTGGCTACCAACAGAAAAAGCGAAATAATAGCAAAAAACAAAACAAACAAACAAAAAAACGCTCTCAAATGAAGTAGCAAAAGCCTTGAATAATTATCTGGACCATCCTTGCATTGATTCTGTATCTCTCCGGAGAGAAAAAAATTAAGAAGGCTCATAGTAGATGGGTGTATTGGATTATACACAGTATGCAAGGATATCGGGTCTTCGTCCCGTCCCAGTTTTTGAAGTTGCGAGATCGTGTCCGCTTTTGAGAACCAAGCAAAATACGATGCGAAACCGTCACTGCCCCATATGATCAATTTCGTCTCCTTGTAAGGTTTATTTCTTCACAACCCGATATCCTCTGATGCTCCCTCTTTAAAATAATTGGACCATACCACATTTACCGGATTACGAGGGCCAAAAGGTGGTTTGTTCAACTCCGAATTGTTCATTTTTCCTCCTTACGACCTTGTTTTACTGCCTATAAGCATCAAGCCTATAGATGATGTGACCTATGCTGTCACATGTTAACATTCAGGACGCCCTCTGTTGTTTCTGGCAGGCAAAATATTACAGTCGTTCAATGACAGACCACATAAAATCTGTTTCATAATTACTTGCAGAACCTTTCTTGATCTAACACGGTTACATTGCAATGTAGCTTCAATCATGCTTAATATGAATGTTGGTATTATTAGTTTGAAACCAAAGTTAGAGCAGAAAACGAAATTCCCTGTGCAAAGTATTGGGGCTTCTGCCTGCCAGTTTCTCTCTTACACCAAAGGGGGCGCCACAAACATAACAAATGTCACATCATCTATATATAATAGAATAAGCCCTCTCCTTTCAGGAAAAAAATAAAATAAAAACCGACAACATTCCTTCAATTTTCAGCGAATATCGGGAAATTCGGGAGATCCCACAGCTTATACAATGATGTCCAATTTCACCACCATTTTTGGATGGTTGGCAAAATTATAGTGGCTTCTACACTCTAACAACTTCCCTTCTGGTTAAACGATCGTTTAAGTTTTAAAATAGACGTTTACCTACAAATATTTAAGTATAAACTGATTTAAAAAAATGAGCTGATTAGATCATCGTGCTTTGACGTCAGTGCCACAATTCTGCTGTGATTAAACTAAAAATAAACACTACTCAAAGACCCAGAACTTTTTAAACCCCATGCTATGTTATTGCATGCTTGGATCTCACTCTGTTAATTATTTTAGCGATTGTCTATAATACCGCTGACCTCCCTAGAGGAAAGTGACTACCAACCTGACGATCACTGCAAAAAAGGAGGTACGGTACTTTTTTTGTTAGATCGGGGTCAATTAATTTCCATCTAATCAAGGCAGGTTCGTCCTTGAATTTTGAAAAGTAGGAAAAAATGGCATTTTGGGGACGTAAGGGACTCACAGTTCATGACACTGGAGTCACATGTCTGTCCTAATCAGTCCTACTATTTATATTCCATTGTTTAAGAAACGTCACTCCCAAATCGGGAATTCTAAGGAACGCTGGATGAGGAGGGTAGCTGGTTTACTTGGTAGAATGAAAAAGAAGATTCACCTCAAGGGCCCGTCAGCTCTGGAGAGTAATGGTGGCCATCCAGCACATGCTGCCTTGCATTGCGTTGCGTGGCGGGGTGACCAAAGACAAGGGCCAACCTTCGACAACTGTGGAGTGGCGGCGGGTCAGGAATTGCATCTGGGCAATTATCTTTTGCTCCAATAAATACTCACACAGCAGTATTGCTGAGGGCGAGGTGAATCCGGCCAACCCGTTTAGCAGGGGCAAAAACGGATTAAAACTTTGGATTAAAGGCCACATTAGTTCATTCTTTTCCAAACTCAAAATGCCCATTTTGTGTCTTAATGCTGTGTGTAGGTCATAACCCCTTTTATTATTACTCTTTTTGAAAAAATCGGACCACCTAAATCATTTAAACGGTCTTAAGATGGCCATTTACGAGTTTTGTTTACTAACAAAAGTCGGATCCCGAGACACGAGGTCTTTACTAACCCTTCAATACAACAGTGCAAAAACAAACGGACTTTGATGAAAATAGGGGCGCGATTTGTTTACATTTTGAAGAAATCGCTGTAGTGGCTTATGTACTTAAACTTGAACTTGTAGACCGAACTTTGAAATGTAGGAACACCTACAAATGATAAGCTGTAAAGTTTGTAAGGATTGTGACACCACAGGTCAAAAATAACCCCGATACCACCAAAGGTCAAACATAACCTCGATACACCAAAGGTCAAAAAATAACCTCGATACCACCACAGGTCAAAAATAACCTCGAGGAATGGAGCCAGTCCACAATTACACATTCAATTTAGCACCAATGCATTTTAAAATATCGTTCCAAATATACAAGTATATTGTGAACGTACAGAACAGTATAGTGACGTATTGCTACATGGTTTAGGACATCTAGCACCGAGGACTCTATTAGGTAACTTTGTGGTTCGGGTCAGGAAATTTCCAATCAAATCACTGTCCAGTAATAGTATGTTTAGCATCTTTGAATAATATCCTGAGGTGAGTTTATTTGTGTTAGTTCTTTGGTTACCAACAGAAAAGTGAAAATAATTAGCAAAAAACAAACAAACAAACAAAAAAAACGCTACCTCAAATGAAGTCGCAAAAGCCCTATTGAATAATTAATCTGACCATACTTGCATTGATTCTGTATATTCTCCGGAGAGAAAAAAATTAAGAAGGCTCATAGTAGAGGTTGTATGGACCCGAGTTATCAGAGGATTATCGGGTTCTTTTTCGTCGCCAGTTGTTGAAGTTGCAGTAGTCCGCTTTGAGAACCAGCAAAATATGATGGAACGTCACTGCCATATTGATCAATTTCGTCTCTAGTTGTAATGTGTATTTCTTCACAACCCGATATCCTTGATGCTCCCTCTTTAAAAAAAAAAAAATGGAGACCATACCACATTTACCGGGATTTACGATGGGGCAAAGGTGGGTTGGTTCTAAACCTCCGGCAATGTTCATTTTTCCTCTACGGAATTTTTTTACTGCTATAAAAAAAAAGCATCAAGCCTATATATGAATAAATAGCATTCTCCGTTCAGGAAAAAAATAAAATAAAAACCGGACATACATTTCCTTCAATTTTCAGCGAATATCGGGAAAAAATAGGGAGATCCACAGCTATACAACTGAATGTCAAATTTACCACCACTGTTTATTTTGTTGGCAAAAATTAATAGGTGGCTTCTTACCCACTCTAAAACTTCCCTTCTGGTATAAACGATGTTTAGTCTTTAAAATAGGCACGTTAAAAGAAAAATATTGAAGTATAAATGATTTAAAAAATGAGTGATTAGAAGTAATCGTTGCTTGGACGTCAGGCACAAATTCTAGGCTGTGATTAAAACTAAAATAAACAATACTACAAAGACCAAGAACTTTTAACCCATGATATGGTGAATGATAGAGGGACTACATGCATTTTTGGGTTGGGAAATCTCACTCGAGTTATTAATTATTTTGACGGGTCTATATACCTGAACTCTCTAGAGGCAAGTGACTACCAACCTGACAATCCCCGCAAAAAAAGGATTGTGTAGGATAGGCAGTGCCATGGAATTTTATTGAGGGGGGTATTGGACACTCTAAAAGAGTTAGAACCATGAGAGCGGAGCGACTAACGGGTGGGGGTCCAGGGGCCCGCCTTAGGCCCCTTGTGCGGTCCAGGGGCAACGCCCCGGCGGGGGTCATGGGGCAGGGACCCCTGGAGCTCCTGAGGTTTAGGGTTCAGGACCTGAAAACGCCCTTCCTTGCGTACTTCTTCCGGACACTTTGTGATCGCATTTGCATGAAAAATAAAATAAAATGTACCCTGTTCCTCTTTCTTTTTCTTCTTCTTTTCTTCCTTCTCTTTCCTCTTTTTCCTTTCTCCCTTCCTCTTTATCCTTCCTCTTTTTTTTGAGACTTTGAGGGGGGCTTAAGCCCCCAAAGCCCCCCCCCCCCCCGTACGCAGTGGTAGCGCGTAATTTTTTGGTAGGATTTCAGGGCAAATTCCCTCTTAAATCACGGCGGGTTCGGTCCTGAATGTTGAAAAGTAGCAAAAAATGGAATTGTGGGGACGAAGGGGACTCACCAGTTAGTGACACTGGAGTCACATGTATGTCCTAGTGATATAGTGTCCTACATATTGTATATTCCATTGTAATTGAATGCATACCTATTCTCAACAATATTCAAAAGCATCGTCTTACAAGGCACGGTTATTCCGGTATGTGTCAGGGTAGCTAAGACACTAATGGGGGACTCACAAGTTCTTACACCGGCTACATGTCATGTATGTGACATGTTTGGCTTAATCCCTCGTCTACCAAGCCTTTTTGTAACACGGTACCAAGGGGGGGGGGGTGGTTACCACCCCCCTCGAGAAGTCGTTAATAAAAGCACCCATGCTTATGATTTGATACCAGTGGATAGCTATGGTCTCCTCTTTCCATTGATACCAAATAAAGTACCAACATACCTAGTATGGCGTCACCAATGACCGTCATCAAGTCCCGAGTCGGCAATGGCATTTTCCACAGAAGAAAAAATAGGCCGCAAAATCCCATTTGCGCTACTAAAAATCGCAGAAATAGCGGATTTTCATGCGGGTTGTTTCAGCTCTAAATGAGTAAATTGGCTAGTTTACATAAACATGAGGTTTAGAGCCATACTTGCGCTAAATTTTCAAAAATGCACCATTAAAATAATCTTGGGGGGTGGCAACAACCCCCCTAACTTTCGATTGACGGCATTACCCTAACCCCGGTGAAGGTTGCTACATTCACATTTTTCGCTAAATGACCGGAAAGGATGATGAGAACGATTCCTAGAAGCTTTGTACGAAAGGTTTTTTGCATTTAGCGCACCGGAGCGAGTCAATTGGGGGGGGGGTGGTAAACCCCCCCCCCCCTTGGTAAGACGAGGTTAAGTTCGGTTAACCCTTTTCAAATTGCTAGTGCATGAATACTTTACTCCAATTGGCACCCCAATCTCAGGTCATAGGGACACCATACCACTGCATGTCATGATAGAAGGTAAAGGGTCACAAACCAAGGTCAAAAGGTCATTAGGTTGAACTGGCTGAAATGAAGGAAAGGTGGATCGTTAAAGCTGGCGGACACCAGGGCCAGTGGTTCAAGACAGCCTTGTGGATGATTTTGATTGATTAGTTACATCTCCTGTGGAGATGGTGATGAAAGTAATTTCAGAGAAAACTAATAATAGTTACGTTTATCTATATATATATTATCATCGTTTGTTTATTTCAAAACCCCAGCGCAACTAACTCAAACATGTTAAATACATGGAAATCGACTGAAACCTGAAACTGGAAAGGAGCAACTTTAACCAAGTATGATTCTATAGACAAAATAAAAATGTAGGGGTACTTATTTTGCGGTCTTATTATTGAAGAAAGGTTGAGCATGCTCATTCTATACATGAATATGACAATCTATAACCAATATAATATAATATCATAAACACAAGGATAGTCTAATATGTGCATCAAGGTTTAGTAATGGTATGGAATGACTGAACTTGTGTGAAACGCTTTAAAATGATTCATTAAAATAATTTAAGAACTAGTTTATCTTAAAATGGCAGGGAAAAAAATCCAAACTGGCCCGCATTTGTAGCAATATCACAGTAGTTACATAAAAAAAAATCCTATTCATTTTCCCTCTCTCTCACTTCAGTCATGCAAGGGGACTGGGATTTGTATTGAAACTTGATGGTCCCAAGCTGACTTTGTCCCATTGTGCAAAAACACAATTGATTAATCGGTTTTATCCCTGACCTGCACATGAATAAATTAACCTATCATTGGAAAGAGGGGATTGTGGCTTAAGATGGCACTAGTTAATTTTGGAATAATTTTACACAATACCACGAAAATGGGAAAAAAGTTTCGGTTGGGTTTTTATTGATACGCCCTGTAGGATATGGTCCCAACTTCCAAACTCTCGGATCCACGGTCCCTACAAAAACCAAACTGGAGAACAAACATCCATCTCGGCTCGGGGCTAAGAGTGCAAATATCTCATGAATAAGTATAAAAACAAGCAAAAAATACCGACACGGTGAATGGTGATACGCCCTGTAGAATGGGTCACTTCTTAACTCTCGGATCAACATCCCTTCCGAAACCAAACTTGAAAACAACATCCATGCTCGGCTCGTGGCTAAGAGTGTGCAATATCTCATCGAATAATATAAACAAGCAAAAAAAATACTGACACGGTGTGAACTGGTGACAGTTGTAAAGTGAGTTTCTAATACGTGGGCCCAAAGACCGCAATTTCGCACCCTCTCCAGTAGTAGTTCTTTAAGCCCTCAGTTGAAGATCATCAGTTCTAACACTTAGGATGACATGGGAATTTTGCTACTACGGCTCGCTCGATTGCCGATACGCTCTGGGACAGATTATTGCTATGTGATTCACACCAGAGTTGGTGACAGCAACGGTGTGCAACATGATATGGGCGTCAACTTTCTTGCTGATGTGAGTAGGTGTGTGGCGTAGCATGGTTATGCCACTGGTTATATGATTGTAGATAAGATTGACCTTCATAAAAACTGATTCCCCGTATCACGTTTGAATTAGATATTCATAATACATTGGCGGTCCCCCATTTGAATTGAACATCACCACTGAAGATTTGAATTTTTTGCATGATAATATACATGCATAATATGTTCCTTAAATGATGTTGACTTGAATATGTTGTGATAATTTTTCCTGGATTGGCCTTAATATCGGAATTTATAAACTACGTATTACTAAATTGGCGGCAGTGTGGATTAGGCCAAAAATAATGACCCAAGTTAACATTATAGGTTCTAAATAATTAAACCATCAACAAACCGAACATTATTTATTTCTTGTGTCATTTAGTATTTTACAGAAGTGTAAAAATTTTGGTTAGCTTCAAAGCCATTATTAGTTGAATAGGAGTAGATGGCGCGCGGCCACTTTGGAAAATTTGCTATTTTCTCAGCTCACACCACTTTTAATTTATCCATCATCACTTTTTCTGTTATCTGAAGGCACCTGCTATACCAAATAAAACCATCGGGACAATGTTCTAAATTTTGACTAGGTCAATCATCAATTAAGGCCCTATTGAAGCTAAAGGCCCCCACTATCAATTTGACCGCTCAGATTCACTTCTCCTTTACAAGAAAAACTTCTTATATAAAGGGAAGGTTGTGGGTTGAAATCCCATAACAGGAGTAATTTTTTTGCGATTAATAATGGTGGCGTAGGCTCGCCATCAATCTCGCGTATGGAAAAAGGGTTTTCAGAAACAAAAAAAAAATTTTGATTGGAATCACAACGTACCTGTCTCATGTATAGGAATGTGTTTTTCATATCGGTTATTGGCTCTTAGTCTCGTCAAATAGGCGATCGAGAATTCCTCAGTCATGCATTTTGCAAATCCTTTAAAGTAATGGCATACTCCACCACGCAATCCAACCGCCTTGCAAACTACCCTAACATTTGGCCAGGAGACTAAATAGTACAAAGAGGTAAAAACCCCGGAAATGCGGACTGGAATGTAATTACCTTCGATTATTTAATAAGTTACCTTTCGTTGCGGTATTCCCCTACATTTTTAAATCCGCAATTTGGTTTCACGGAAAAAAATAAAACCTGTTTTTACGTGTGTTAGCTTATGTACAAGGAGTTCGGAAACCCTTCCATCACGCACAGGGCCAGTAAACATGAAGCTGCACAACACATGGAACCTCCATAGGAAATATGTGCAAAAAACAAAATAACCTTACCCGAGCTAGTTAATTGCGGCGCTCGTAAGAAATGTGTAATGATATTTTTGTAAAGAAAATACCACACTGTTTATAGTCTTAGTGCTCGACTGCTTTAAAAACGTATATAATAAAAACATTCAATGAAATGATACATACAATTTAAGCAAATTACTAGTATGATGAATCCATACGATGAATTGTGTTACTTTTGTACAAGTCCATTATAATCATTCAAGCTAACCATCCATCATAATTTTCTAAAATAAAATAATTTATTATCAAATTACTTTTCCTCTATTTATTACTGGTTGATTTTTTTACACCTTTCCTTCACCAATGTTTGTTCAATCATTGCTGTACAAAGGCTTGCTACGGGGTTATTATTTTTACGTCATGATTTATACAGCGGGTAGCCTAACTGCTATACATAAGGGGCCCCTGTGGACAAAACAATTATTCATAACAACAAATTACGATGCAATGGAATTATATAAAAATGACAGATACATTATATATACAAACATCTTTCCTTTAGAAAACAAAATCCTTATACACACAGAGTAAAATATTAATTTAAAGAATGTCCTATAGTAAAAATAAAAAAAACACACAAAAGACATATACACTCAGAACAAACAGGACGAGTCCTTAAAAAGGACAATCATCTGCATCTTTAAGTGCACAATTTGCGAAAATGAAACAATAATAGTTTGTAACACAGTTTTGGTTTGAAATGTTATGACACAGACTACATGTACACAGCAATTCAGGTTATTACAATGAATACTATGCCAGGCAATCAATCATACTGAGCAAACACAAGACATTCAGTTTCATGTTATTTTTGTGTACACTGGTATTGTTTTGAAGTAAAAATCACATGCATGAAACACCAAGCTACAGGTATCATATTGCCCTTTAAGTGGTGGAACTTCTTGTCCAATGCAATTTAAGACCATATCCCTATTGTGTAGTAATATCTCCATACACTGCTGTACAAAAGTGGGCCTGTTTTAACACCATGAAATATTAGTCATGCTTTATGAATGAGTTCTATGCTATCAGTGTCTTGTTTTAAAATATACATACAAAAAAATGTAATGTGTAGCACAATGGATATAACATTGGAAGTATGATTTTGGTTATAAATTAGCTAATAGAAAGTCATTCTACAGTGGAATAGTCCAAGCAAATTTTGCAAACTGACCCAACAACACTCAGAAAAACTGTACATAGCTACCATACAAGTTGGTGAGGACTAGTCTCATTTAGTGCAAGCAGGGAATGTCACATCACCAGTACAAGTCATGTATAGGTATTTATATCACTGACCATGGCCATGGAAATATGAGACTTTGAAACTCAAAAGCTCAGGATCGTAGCAGCTGAAATGTGTAAAACAATGGATGGGCTGTACACACACAATTTAAGAACTGTGTACCACGGCATTGGGTTTTGGCAATTCAGGATTAATCTTCTTGCATGCGCAGAAGAAAAACAAATAACATTGGTTAAGATGCGAATTGATATCATCACACTCTTTAAATATTTTGTTGTTGTCGCTCCTTGAGAAAAGAGGATTTTTAAAATCTCGAACGTTGGGTGTTGAATGTCTTTGTAAAATAAAACCTTTTATCCCATTTGGGATGTTGGTTAATGTCAATTTTATTTCTTTCGTTGACAGATGTATTTACACTTGTTGAATCTTTTTTGATCCATCAAAAGTGCCCCTGCTGGTCAGTTGGTACTAGTCTTGCGCTACGCTAGTTTTTCACTATTCGCTTAGGAATTACAGGTAGTAGCCCAGTCGCGTTCTCTAGGTCTTGAACCGCTAATGCATGACGGGCACCGTCGGGACATGGCAGTGGATGCTAGTAATGTGAAGAATAGACCCAGTTTGTAACATCCTACGTCACTTCTTTTGTTGCCTGCGATCCATTCCTGCGATCGTTATGGCCCATATATTAAAACTCTAACAGAGCAATTGCCAGTGGGTAAACAGTCAGGCCGACCTGATTTGAAGATAACAGGGCCTAACATGTTACAAAAGTTTGCTGTTAACCGGTGCAAAGGCGATTCGAAACCATCATTCAACAGTCATAGCAAAGCAATGACCTGCCCATGGCATTGTTGAATAAATTGATTTGTCTAATTATGTGAAAGAGCAGTGGTGTGGCATCAACATGTCTGCATTTGTATTCAAAGGATTCAAAGGCCTTGTTTGATGCACTAAGGAAATTAAATCTTGACGAATATGCGATCCTAAAAATATATACACAGGCACAGAATGCATATTGACAATGAATATTTCAAGGGGAGATAGTAAAGATCTAGAGGCGAGTCCAGACAAGGAGAAAGAGAAATATCTCCAAAAAATATTTCACTGCAAAAATATTCGAGGGAAATATCAAAAAGTTTCAGTTAAAAGAAGGAGTGGGCATTCATGTGAATGAAAACGGGTAACTGACATAAGATTGATGTCAAAACCATAGAACACTGGATTCTGGATCAATTTAACCTCAGTAAAGCGGGTTCCCGCATCACACTAGAGGCCAAATCTCAACGGGAGAGTAAATTGATTGCTTTAACCATGCAAAAGAACAAAACAAACTATTGACTGACTAAACCCAAAGCAGCTGGGACAAACCGAAGGAAGAAGACCTACGAAAGAGAATTACGATGAGAGTAAAGAGTAGGATGAACTTTGGAAGGTATAACACTTCTAACAGATAAAACATCACCATGTCACACCAGAAGAGAAATATTCAACCATGCAGTTTAACAACTATGACTACGATCAGAAAACATGGTAACACACGGCAAAGGAACTACAACAGAAAGCTCATAACACTCATCTATGGAACTAGAGATATTCATCTAACATTACGGAACAAGATCAATTACAAGTTGTACGACAGGAAACTGGATGAATCAATTCATCATTAAATAGTTCAGAGAATGGAAGTGGAGGTGGCTGGCATGTTACAAACTCATGACATAGATGATAACAAAAAAAAAAAATGTGTTCGTCTTAAACGACTGCTTTAAAAAGCCAAAGTAGGCCTTTTGTAAAGACGCCCCATTTTCAACATTTGTAATTTTTTTTTAACCGTTGTGTGATAATTGTGTAGTGAACTCCTGTGAACCCGGAGGGGCAAACATTACAACATTTAACCATATAGTAAAAAACACTCATTATTACGGCAATTTATTGCTTAAACCCGCTTTTCCTTAATTTTGGAACGGCGGGGTGGGGGGGGGTCGCCGTCCTTGCATTTTGCCTTAAAAGGGGGATTTTGTAATTAGCATCGGGATCCCCGTTGTAATTAAAACGGCGGTGCTGGAAACGCCAATTTTATGTCAGTCCCTTATGAAATAGCATCCCACCACTGCACGAAATGACCTGTTTGACTGCCCGTGAATCGAACTGTTAAGGCTGAAGCCTTTTGTTTGTTGTCTCCAAATGTTTGTGTGGCCACATGAATTACACACCCTGTCCTATGGGCCAATTCAGTCAACACATTCTTGCTTTTACTATCCAAACGGCAGGTCCGATAATTATAACACCTCAAAATTTATAATCAAGGATGTTTTGTGATATCTTTCATGTTTAAGGGAGAAAATATCAATGAAAAATGGTACCGTGATCGGTCAATTCCACCTTGAAGATTTTTTTAAAAAGAAAATTATGGCACCCTTTTTGACTAACATGTAACTTGGCTTCTATTGTGACTCGGGCTTTACTTATAATCCATGCTTGTACCTCATATGAAGGCAGCTTGATACCCGTCCAAAAGTTGTGCTGAGTACATCTCATGATTCACGTTCATGATTTTAGGTATTTTTGAATGAGACCGGATGTGCCCCCTTAATGACCCCTTAAGACCGGACCTTCAAGGATTTCAAATGTTTTTAGCTTGTTTTATAATGTCAAAGTGATCATTTCTGCCAATTTTCAGCTCACTCCGGAGCATTTCATTGATTTGACCTTTTCACCTATATAACGTGACCCCTGGGTCCCGGATGGGTAGACTTACTTGTGTTCTGTATTATATTTCACAGGATCATTCTGACAATTTCAGCTCAGTTGGAGCTTGTTTGTAGATTGTGACCTTTGACCTTGGGTCAGCACTATCTAGAACCCCCTCTACCAACAATGTTACATCACTGTAAGCATAACGGGCTTTATATGTGCTCTACAGGCTGATAAATAGCCAATTTGGTCTATTTTTTAGTATGTTTTTTTTGGCAAAGTGACCTTTTGAACCTTTAAAGGACCTTTGATCCCGGTATAAAAAAACCTAATGTACACAACAAAAATGCATTGTTCCAATGCATAAAAAAAATTCTACTATGCTAAATTCTGGAGATAAAAATTCTTAAAATTATTTGCTTAAAACCTGAAATGGCCGTTAATGACATTTGCCCCCAAATAAAAATACCTTGTCAATACCATGTTACATTTTTGAGATAAAAAAATTATGTTTAAATATTTTGGTTTTTGACACTCGGAGTGACCCCTTATGACCTTGGAGCTCCTTATTCCTGAACACCCTCATATAAGCATGGGTCAGTGTTTTCTCGAACAAGTTTAGTTGATATTGGCTTAATCCTGTAGAAGAAGATATTTTGCCAATTAAATGGCATATTTTTTGGCTTTCAGACCGAAATGACCCCTGAAGACCTTTGACTCCTTAGCCCGGAAGCACCCTATATGAGGCAAGGGTCATTGGTTTCCATCTGAAGAAGTTTGGTTATTATCGGTATAATTCTGTAGAAGAAGATAATTAAATTACATATTTGACCACTGTGAGTGCCATGTCAAGTCACATTGGTCCAGTGGTATCGTACCTTGGGGGCACGGTCTAGTATTCTAGTATCAAGTTTGGTCACAATACACGAACCCCTGGCTGTGCTAGATGCAGTTAAGGGTGGTTGCCAGAAGAATAGACCTGGGAATAGATCTAATTTACAAGACTGTCCTTATTGGGAATGGATGTTGATCCCCTTAATGACCCTTGAGGTGACTTGATCTTTGACCCCTGTCACTTCACCACTATGTCACCAATGTCATTGAATGTATTTTACGCGTTAACAACTTTACAAGATCAAGATTTTGGAATTTCAACTCAATCCAGCATGTCAGGGATTTGAACTTTCACCCTATAACTTTAACCCTGGTCACGTTGGGGGCACTGTACTTGTTCTGTATTAATTCCACGAGGATAATCCTTGACAAATTTTCAGCTCAAATCGTAGCTGTTTGTACAATTTTGACCTTTGACCTTTAATAACTATTGACCTTTGGGATCGAGACTATCACAGACCTCTCCTACCATTAAGGTAAATCACTGCAAGCAATAACGTGCTTTATTTGTCTTCTATAGCTGAGATATAGCCCATTTGGTCTTATTTTAAGCATTTTTTCTGCAAAATTGACCTTTGATCCCCTTAATGACATTTGCCCCAATATGAAAAACCTCATGGACAACCCCGGCCAAAATGCCTTGTTCCAGTTAAATTAAAAATACTCTCTATGATGCTTAGTTCTGGAGATAAAATTCTGAATTATTTACCTTAAACCGAAATGACCTTCTTGACCTTTACCCCAAAACCAAATTACTTGCTATACATCGGTAACACTAATGTATTGTCTGAAAGTTATGTCACTGTACTATTTTGGGTTTGAGATAAAAACAATGAATATTTTGAATATTTGGTTTTGAATAAAAAAAGAAGAAGAACGCATCCGAAACAGAACAAGGCGGCCTGGAGGCCGTCTGTAAAACAAAGCTCTTGCGTTTAATACTTAATGGTCAAATACGAAAATGGTCCTGGTAATTCCCATGACGACCTGTTTACTCACTATATCATGAGTATCACATTTTCCTTCACAGAATAATCACTTTTAAGCTAAATGGTTCATACCAGGTAGGTAGATAATTTCCATCATAATGTTGAATCTGTAAATATATTGTGTGCCAATAATGGCTTCCAAAACATTTCTTGTCATGTTGCATGTTTTAATCTCAGAAACGACGGATATTATAAAATGTGTTAAATATTATGGAATGTGTTTATTGTGGGTGACAAGAGTGTAATTGGTGTAATTGTTGGAATAGTTACGTATAATGATGATTCCTAATGTTTACAGTTGGTGTGGATTAGTGTACAAGGTGTACCGAAATGTGTGGCAGAGCACAATAGATTTCCAATTTCTCAAACCTGCTACACCTGTGAGTATTTCATCAACTTCAGCGCTCGGAACAATTATTACAACCCAGTGCAAAATTCAATTTCATCACGGCAATCCGCCCCTGCAAACCATAGATGCAATACTTGTTGAAGGCTATGCTTTTTCACCCATGCACGGATTTGGATTTACACAGTAACGCTATTGCCCCAATCGGCATCGATCGGTGAGCGCTTTCCACCCATAAGTTACACTGCTTATATTTCATGAAGTCATTAAATCCCAAAGCAGATATACGTTTAATTGTTCCATACATTTTTCATACCAAAAGGCATAACAATAAAAACATTTCGTTCCGCTGCCTTGCTTTCACTCATCAACACGTCCAGCAACAATTAAAACTGTGCCAAATGTTCCTATTCCGTGTACTCACTTTTTGCATAGTTGGTTGCACGATCAATCACATTTGGATTAATTAAATGTGTATATAGAATAGCACTCTTTGTTTTGAATATCTGTTAGCTTCCTTTTAAAACGAAGTTAAAAGGGCATAGAAGTCCTTGATCGGCAGTTAAACATTTCCAGGACGCCGTGTTAGGCAATTCCCTTGGACCTCTCACACTAAGGATTTTAGCAATAAATTGGCTGTTGTGACAGCAGTCATTACAATTTTGTGCAGACCAGAAATTCGGTACCATTTCTTGAAAAACACCTAAGTGCGAGACATTCATAATGGCTAGAACTCAAGGTCAAGGTCATGCAAAATGCTATTGTCTCGCTAGCTGTTATCAGTGGTTCTGCTTCATGCTCGAAAACAATGAAACTGCTGAAGCGAATCTGGGCTAGAAGTAGCCCAAGGTCCGGGTGGGTAGTAACTTTGATCTGGCATATTTACTCCGTTCTCAATGTGCAATGACATGGCATATGTCTTTTCTTAGGGCTTTGGTCTTTTTAAAAGGTTTTAGAAATAACAAAATTGGAGACTACTGCATAATTATCACAGAACTACACTAAGAGGATCACAACCGACCGCCATTTATTGATTATTTAGTTTTTTCTCTAGTTAAAGCCAAATCAGTCATTTCTTTTCTTTCCACATTAAATTCCCATTTTGTCTCTAAAAAATTGCTATTGGTAGGTAATATCAACACTTTATTACTGTTCTTCTGTGAAAAAAATAGACATTTTAAAGCGGTCTTGAAGATGCAATTTACGCCTGTTTTTTGAGACTAAAATTATTAATAAACAAAGCATAAAACTCATCATTTCTTGATAAAAACGGAGTATTACGCTTTCACCACTTACAGAAAGTGTTACTACAACAATGTCCAATCACAGTGCAAAAAAATGGACTTGATGAAAAATATGGGGGCGTCGATTTGTTTATCATTTTTGAAGAAATCGCCGATATTAGCTTTAACAATTAACAATCTAATTGAACTTTCATAACAGCGTTTCTCAAGAGTAAAACATTTCAAATGTTCATTGTCAACTTAATTAAAAGCGATTATTTGGTAATATTATGAAAAACGTAATGTTACAGATGCAATCCTATATTAAATTAACATCATATCGCTGTCAAGCTCGAGGTTATCATTTAGTCAATACACATGGTTGAGCCACTAAATTACTAACAGTAGGAACTCCAACGAATTTTTACGGTGCATTTCGTGATCCATCCAGCACCTTCTGATTTATATTCCATTGTTCACATAATAACCTTGAGAAAGCTTATCCCAAAATATGATTTTATTCCGATCTTGCGGTTTTGTGTTATGAGCAATTGCTTGTTCCTCACGGTCCCATAGGCCCATGTGCTGTAATTTCTTGTCCGTTTTACGGCAAAATACAAATTGCAACCTATCTTACAGATACGGCAAATTGCACTTAAGATTATAGGTACACATGGATTACTAAGGCTAAGCGTTCAGATGATATAAAAATCTCAACTTTTTTAGGTAAGTCGGGGGGCGAGGCTGTGCATCACATAATGCCCTTTAAAACCGTTAAAAGGTAAATTTTTAAGGGTTCGAACGTTGGTGAGCGCATTTTTTTTTTCGCGCGGTTTTCATTAGAAATTTTAATATAAAGGTGACCCGCTTTAGTAATAAAGTTTTCATTGTTGATAGACTGGCATTCCCCAAACCTCATCGTAATTTATCTACTCTAAATTTTCGCACCGATATTTCAACCCATTTTGAACGTGAGAGCTTCTTCTTATTCTTGGCGTATGAGGCAGTAGCTACATGTGTTGAAGTTGGTGGAACCAGCTCACTGTTAACTGGTGTGGTTTGAGAAGTCTATATCCACACCGGGGGACGAAAGGTATCTAGGCCTCATATTGAGATGTGACCGCAGCCTGTGATCGGGGAGCCACATTTGCAGACTGTAGATATCACAGCCCACCCATTGGTGTCATATTGCTGTGACACGACCGACACACACCTGTGGCGCATCCTATTCAAGGCTGAGCAGCCTTGCTGTGGAGATTGATACCAATGTGTAGTTCTGTCATAGGTTGTGATAGTCGAATTCGTCTGGTCTTGTATCCAACCAGGCAGTGTTCCATGTCTGTAAGATGTAAACAGACTGAATCATTCCATTTTTTTTAAAAATACTGTGAAAATTAATATTGGTCACCAAATGGAGCACAGTTTTCGCTCATACATCCAATTTGACGTAAAGCAAATTTAGTCATGATAGCCTGTTCACATTCCAGCCGAGTTTTGCATGTGTACATTTTCAAGACCAATGCGAAAGGATCGTATTAACAAACTCACATTATTATTTGGTTCGCTATACTGCATTTCAATGTGTATTTCGTGATTTCAGCACCTTCTGTTTTATTCAGTGTTTTCACTAGATATCCTTGAGAAAAGCCTTATTCCAAATATATGATTGATTCCGATCTTGCGGGTTTGTGTTATGAGCAATGCTTGTTTCCCACGGCCCATGGCCACTGTGCCTAATTCGTCCGTTTACGGACAGAAAAGACAACATATGCTATTCTTACAGATACGGCCAAATTTGCACGAAGATTAGGTACACAGGAGTACTAAGGTAGCGGGTTCAGATTGATATAAAAAAGTCTCAACTTTTTTTAGGTAAGTCGGGGGGACGAGGCTGTGCATCACGAAACTGACCCTTTAACCGTTAAAAGGTAAATTTTTAAGGGTTCGAACGTTGGTGAGCGGCATATTTTTTGGCGCGGTTTTCATTAGAAATTTTAATAAGGGTGACCCCCCCCCCCTGATTTAAGTAATAAAGTGTTCATGTTGATAGAAGGGCATGCACCCAAAACCTAATCTGTAATTTACTACTAAAGTTTCGCACCGATATTTCAACCCATTTTGACGTGAGAGCTTCTTATTATTCTTGCGGATGAGCAGTACGAAAGGGTTGAGATTGGTGGGAACAGCTCACTGTTAACTGGTTGGGGTTTGAGAGATCTATATCAACCGGTGGACGAAAGGTATCTAGGGCACTCATCGAGAATGTGATCCGCAGTCAATGATGGAGAGCCACATTGGCAGACTGGAAATGTTCACAGGCACCATTGGTGCATATTGCTGTTGAAACAGCCGACACCTGTGCGAATCCTTTAAGGTGCTGATCCATTACTTGCGTGGAAGATTGCTACACAAGTGGAGTTATGTCATAGGTGTGATAGCGAGTTGGTCTGTCTTGAAGTTTCTAGCCAGGCAGTGTTCTTCTGTCTGTAAGATGTTGATAGAGAGTCTAAAATGTGATTTTGGAAGTACTGGTAAAATTAATAGTCGACCCCAAAATGGAGATTTCGCTCATAACATCCAAATTTGACGCGCAAGCAAATTTAGTCATGATCGAGCTGTCAAATTCCAGCAGAGGTTTGCAAGTTACATTTTTTAAGTACCTGCGAATGATCGTATTAAACAAACTCACACTATTATTTTGGTTTCCTATATCAATTCAATAGTATATTTATGTCTGTAGAGTTTGTTGAAGGTGGTTCCTAATTGCTACAGTATAGCGTTATTAAAAACCGTTACTCAAATTGACCAGTCATGGCGATGCGTCTCAACGGTTCTGAATTCTGAGCTTTCGACATGCCTTCGCGGCTGTATGCCTTGTGGGATTCCGTATGATGTCATGACAGAACGTTATTCGTTCAACTGGAAACTATTCGTATGGCATTTTCCTTTCAGTTAAAAAAATCCATTATAGCTCCATAAGTTGACTTTAAAAATTAATAATAATATAGTTTGTATTTGTCTTTTAAAGGTAGTGACGAAACTTAATTGAAACACAAGTTTTCTTCGAATACTAATATTATGGGTGAAGAAAGTTCGTATATCCATTTGCCGTGGCACTGTCACGCAGTGAAGTGCTGTGGATATGACCAAAGCAATATGCTGAATGAACTAAATATTACCGGAAATAGTATGCTGTAGTACTGCTTCTAAGGCGGTGGACTTGAACGACCTAGATATGAACGTTTTGTACTTTGTTACGGAGATTTATGTCCAAAAGAGTACGTATTTTCAACGTGGTCACATTGTTTTTTCTTAAATAGGTAGTATCTCTTTATATGGACTAGTTATTGTAGAACCAAAAATTTCATTTCAATAAATTTTATAGTTTTTCTTAATGGACTAGCACTCGTGTAAATATGAGCGATTGATTGAAATTTGTGACGTCATAATAGAGGGGCTCACATACCGTAAAAAAATGTCGGAAGTAATGCACACGGGCGTGCCTGTAGCTAATACACATGTTAAAATCATTAAAAACAAAAAAGAAAAAAAAAAAAAATTTTTTTTTTTAAAAAAAATGTTCCAAATCCCATGTGAATGGGTAAAAAAACAGATACACCATAAATAATCTCTATATCCCTGGTTTGCATGGATGGAGTTGGCATGGTATTTACATTGATTAATACACAAGGGTGTGATTAAATGCCCTGTGTAGATGAATACTCGGTTTAGACGTTTTTGAGAATCGAGTAAAACTGCTTGTACACTTTTTGGAGGCCACCATGTATCTGCACCCAGATTTGTTGCTACTAAGACCAATGTGTGTTACATCATGATTAGAAAATATTTGGTATCGTAGCTAACACAGCATATTTCTTGTTACTTTTAGTTTCTTTAACCATGTAAAACGAGAAAAAGATCATCGCTCAAGTTAAACGCTTGTATGGTAACCAATATGTTGAGTGGAAGACCCAGGTTACACTCCTGACATTAATTTTTTTTACCACTTTAACCCCTTGACCCCGGCTGATGGAAGTGATTCTCATGTCAGAAACCTATAGGAGAAGTCAAAAAGAATACTAACTAAAATATGGGAAAAAATAATGTCAGCGGTTCCCCATTTGTAATTCTGGCTGATATATTAAAAAAATTGATTTGAGCCATTTCTTACAAAAAAAAAGTAGAGTGTAAGTTATAGATTTACGTATGATAAATTTATTATAAGTATGTGTTGGATTTCAAAAATGTAGACTGCTTCCACTTTTCCCTTTTCTTTCAATCATTTTAAAAGCACATTTTAATGCGCACATTACTTTTCTTTACTAGCTCACGAAATGTACCATTAATTTTTCGTGTCCTAATAAGTGTCAAAACTGGACCATTACAACCTCATTAACATGTGTGTTTTTTTCCAACAAATATTTTAGTTAATCTTTTTTGGCCATAGAGAAGGATCAGCTCACCATAAATTTCAGTTCACAGTATTTAGCCTCATGTAAACAGCAATCAATTTCAATAGATAGCAAGTAGATGCGAAATGTACCATTAAAAATGCCCTTAGGCCTATATAAAAAAAATACAAACAATTCACATGGAAATAATTTTAATTCTAACTGTGAATTTCTAAATTTAATTCTAATGTAATCTAATTAGAATTTAATTCTAATTGGCCGGCTTCGGTCTTAAGCTATGCAAAGTTACTAAATAGACAGGGAAGACAGAGTGTAAACCGAAAGCCGATTTAATAAATGTTATAGGAACGGACTTAGGTGGTTTTGTGGCTCATACACAACCTCCGTTACTCATACAAAAAATCGGAAACAACCCTTAAGTGGAGGTGGACTCTATTCAGCTTCAACGGGTGTTGGAATGAGAAAATAAATGCTTTGGTTTTGGAATTTTCTGTCATGGTTTCAGTGGCAAAGCGTCAAAATGTAAGGCTTTCTGGGCCTGGTCGCTATCTGATGTATTATCAGAAGCTGTTGATTGGGCGTCACGGTCGCCATTGGTTAAACACGCAAAACGGAAAATCTTAATACAAAATGTTTAAAGTGTAGTATGTTCCCGAGCAATATTAATCATTCAAAAACTAAACATTGATTTGAAGGTCAACTCCATGCACATAGGGGTTGCTTTTGTTTTAATTTGGTTGTATGAATAATGGTAAATGTGCCACCGACTCCATATGGTTGGCCTTGGTCAATTCGCCAAATTAATTTGGTAGCGTTGCTACATGGAATAAGACATCGCCGTAGCGGCTGGGGTCCTGGTATTGTTAAGTAACATTGTCAAACACACCAACGTCAGTTGTCCCCGTCCTGACCTTGGAATGATGATATGATATACTATGTTAGTCTATTACAATGTGATAATTACAGATTTCTCTGTTTTGATAGTCATGATAACAAAGGTTCACATGTTAAAATGCACATCTATTTACTTACCTAACATATACACTAGGTACTAAGAACAATGAATTATTTAACACAAACTGCCCGATTCTAACTTTCGAATGACATTTCGAAGTTTGGAATAAAGTTTAGGTTATGAGGTGTCGCTACTATATTTTCCATCGCTTGTGGCATTGGCGTATAACGAATGTTGATTTTAAACCATATTCGGAATTAATAATAATAGTAATATAATAATAATTAAACAATATTGACGCAATATAACGTGGGCAGGAATAATGAGTTGTGTGAAGGGCTGTCTGTAGTAAACATTTTCATGAAATTCATAGGCATTCTTTGTTATTAATTATCGGTTAGGGGGAAACGCATTTTGATCACGTCATGCATTTCTATGCTAACAAAGGCAAATTTCTCGGTAATGTAATTCTAAGCTGCTTAAATAATGATAAGAAAAATAATAATAATAATAAAATAATAATAGCACTTCGTAAAATTGCACTCTAAGTGAAAAATACTTTGCACGCATAAATTTTAGAATATAGGTAATATATTTTTAAGTTTAAACTATTTAGATTATCTCAATAAACCTCTACCCCACAAAGGACGCATTACATGTAACAAATGTGCATTATCAATAAAATCAATAATATAGGTTTTTGTGAGGGCACAGGTGGTCCAGCGGATATGACGGCCAAACTTCATGCTTGAAGGTAGCGGGTTCGAGCCCCGCTGTGGCCAATGTGTTGTGCACTTGGGCAAGGCACTGTACTTTGCTTGCCTCGTCGACCCAGGCGATATTCCGGGTAGCTGTTAGGGGAATATACCATTAAGTGCTGATAGGATTGGCGTTTCTGGACCGGCTGCAGGACTAGGTGAAGCGAAATATGGTGACGATTTCCTGATGGCAGCGTAATAAAATTAGGCAACAGCGCGGTGATCGTGATGAAATGGCGCTTTATAAAACGGGTGTATATTAGGAATTAGGTTTTATGGCCATTCCATACTTTTATCACGTACATTAATCTAAAACATGGTGGCAAGGGAAAAAGGTAGGATAGCACGGAAAGGAGGGACTGACCCCTATTCCCTCTAATCCGAGATTCCCACAGTAGTACTCTTTATTTTCCTGTTATGATAATTTGATCTATGATCACTTTCAAATTATCGTGATAAAGGAGCTTATCTCCAAATAACTGGAGATCACAACTTTTATGTGAGATAACAAATATGAACCCCAAATTACGGTTATATCTAGAGTAACAAGCTTATCTCACAATAGGTGGCCCCTTAATCCATGAGGAAGCTTTATCCTCGAGATAAAAGCGCTGAACCCCGAATAACGCCACCTTATTGAAGTATCACACGCTTATTTTGGGGTAGAAAGCTGCACCCAAATTAACGGACCTAACCAAAGCTCGAAATTCCAAATAACGGCCTTATCTAGAGTTTAAAAAAACATATGGCGGATGAGGGTGACTTATTTCATGGCAAGGAAGCCCTTGTCTCGAGATAAGCTTTGTTAACTCCGGGTAAGGACCTTTATTTTTGGGAGTCAAAAATACCTTTTAAAAAAAAAGAGCTTTTCAAATTAGTGTTTGTGAGAGCATCCACATTCCACACAAAAGGCACGTGATTGGGGATGTTCCTGCATCATGTATGAATGTGTTTTATATAAAGGCGACAGTATTTTCTTATTACAAATAAGCGATCAACATACATTCAAATCACCTTCGCGTAAACCTTAAACTAGCAATACGATATAAGCGCAATGTACCTCCTTGATTAGGCGCTGTTCAGTTATTTTCTTCTACCATATTCACGATAATGTAACTTTAATCAAGTAGATGCGTTCGTCTGCAGGATGGCTTTATAAATAAAGTAAGCCTTGAACAATAAGCAATATCACATATCAGGTATGAAATACATTAGACATAAAAAGTATTTATGATACTGATAGAAATAAAGTTAAAGAATTGCGGAGGATTCATGTCGACAAGTTAGATGTAGTAGCACAAGTCTGCCTATATAGACATACAAACGTTAAATTATTACCAAACATTGTAATGTCTGATCTTTATTTAATTGTTGAGGTTCAAAATCGAGGTTTATGCGTGAATATTCCTATTCTTCGCAGGTATTTTCCTCGAACACACCGCAAGAAAGCCCTGTTAAATTTCTGTGCGTTTTTGCTCCTAAAAGGCGTCTACGCATCATCAGGAAACTGCGACCGCTGCCTTTGATACATATGCGAGGGTTGATAATTGCCTTCACCCCGACCAAAGGTCTACCGAAAATGGTATCGTTTCGTGGTTAATTATTTACTCAAGCCATACTCAGCTTGATTCATTATTTATAGTCTGGAATGTGAATCTCCTTCAGATGACGCAGCCAGAACTTTTATTGAAATTTATTATTGAAAGCGTCTAGTCTAAACATGTTTCACCACGTTGACCGTTATCACGCACCTTGAAGGAGTAGAAAAGCAAAAGTTCCGGAATTTATAACTGGTACTTGGAAAGTTCCGTGGAAGTACGTTTTAGAGATTACTACCGAAACCTGATTGGCCTAAAATTCAACTTTACGTTTTAATATCCCGCTTCGTTGAAAGCGGGGCAATATGAAAAATGCGGGTTTCTGCATTTCCGACCTGGAATAGAGGAAAAATTCCTTCAAAATGGGCTAACTTACGAAAATCATTGAGAAAGTTTTGTACACCCGCTGGTAAGGACCGACAAAATCTCTGATTACCAGTTAGTATGTCCCCCTCTGATATCCTTATACCGGGTTCAAATCAAGCTCAATGTATTACTGTACCAAAGAGCCTCATTAAAGATTATTTAGCTTGCTGCATTGCAGGGAATAACAGTGGGTATCTGGAGTGGATGGTTTAGTTGACTGTTTAGATGCATTGCGATTTACCTTCACACACACCTAGTCAATAAGAACCCACTGGCCCAATTTTTCATTATGGATTGTACAAAGCGGGACCTCTAATGACCATATTTGACTTGACCATGTTGTTAAAACCTATAAAAACACTTCTGCAAACAAACATCTATGACAAACTTAAATTAAAAGGGAACACTGGTCCAGTGCCTCTTACGAGAAAGCACAGCATTTTTTTTTTTTTAGGTTTGATTTCATTTTAATCTCTCGAGAATTTTATTTTTTTATCTTTTGTTTATTATTCTAGGTTATACGGATTACATTGTAAACAGTTTTCTATACTCTTTAAATATAATAATAACACAATTATATGTTACACAACAACACAGAATGACTTTCTTGTGAACCATGTACCCTTTTGATCTCTCGACCCTACTGACCTTTGGACCCCCATTTGGATTAAGCTTGATTCATTGTAGAGCATTGCACGTGGGTACCTGGAATGTAAATGTTAAGTTTGACGTTAGTGTGCATTTGTCGATTCCTTCACGCCTCTACTAGTCACAGAAGAACCCATGAACCAAATCTCATATGACCTTAATGACCCTATATGACTTTGGACTCCATTTGTCAATATAATAAACACTTCTGCAACAAATAAAAATGCTTTGACAAATGATTGACCCCACTTGGTCATGACTCTTACGGATGCAAAGAATGACCTATTGTGACCCAGGTGCCCTTTTGACCTCTAAGGACCTATGTGACCGTTGGCCCCATTTATTCAAATATATACAATTTGCTGCAAATAAAAGTTTTACTGTGACCATCAACATGCTCAAAAGAACAAACTGGTAGAAGACTCTGTAAGGCCCAGTACCGTGGTTTGACTCTAATGACTCAAATGACCTTGTGAAACGTGCCCAAACCTTTACCAAACACTTCTGCAACTAAATTGCTATGACAAACTAAAGTAAAGGAACCACTGGTCTAGGACTCTTACTGGGTACGCACAGGATGACCTCTTGTGTGTGGACCGACACACAGACAGACCACAAATCACATGGCCTATTATGACCTCTAATGACCCTACCTGACCTTTTGACTTTGACCCCTTCTCTTCAAATAGAGTTGAAAACCCCCAAAATTTGCTACAAAAGAACCCAGGCCCAAGGTTATGTCAAAACTGAACTTCATTAACCCCGACTGACGTTTGACTCCATTTTTTCTCAAATTCTATACACCTGCAAGCCTTAATAAAAAAAAAAACAATGCCCAAGACCAGGGTTCTGTCATCGGTGTCTCTGTCCCGTGTATCTCCGCTGTAAAACTGTCGGACCCACACATTCACTGTGTCAGCATTATTTGTAATATTAATTGCCTCATTGCAGGAATTGACTCCGGTTGGCTCATTACCAAAAAGGTGAACTTACCAGATCCCAATTGTCCCAAATTTTGATTAAATTGTAGATAATGTGTTCTGCAAATTGGGTGGCAGCTATGACCATTAAAAATTGCTTAAAAAAGAAACATGGGACAAGGCACCATTACGGAGTATGCACAGATGATCTTTAATGACCAAACCTTTCACCCCATGTTGGTGGAATACCTCTTCTAACTTAATATCGACTCTAACATAATTACCATCTGACTCATTCCGAAATACAACTCTGCATTCCCTATCCATCTCAATTGATAGGTTACTGCATCCTTGATGCACTCGTTATATTAGCCAATCAGAAAGGAATATGCAAAATGAGACTTAATATTTGGTGATAACATGACGATCTGCTAAAATACTGTGTCCGCTACTGACCACATACCGAATCATGGAGATTGGTCATTGCCTCTGTTTTAGCCTATAAATATAGGCATATGGATCGAATAGAAAGTAGAGAGTAGAAGCCAACGATTTTGAAAACTGTCTCTCATGTTTTGCCCAATTCTTGTGAAACTCACAGGTATGCATAAGACATTCTTTGAATCTATGAAATTAGGATTTTGAAAATTCGAGTAAATGTAAATGTTTGTGTGATTTGGGGCATTTTGTTTCAGGGGCATTTGTGTTTGGGCATGAATTGTATGGTAAGCAAACATATGCTGTGTGAGTGTCTACAGAAACTCAAAACAGTATGCTGTGTGAGATTGTCTACAGATTAACTGTTTTACAAACAACAGAAGACGTTATGTGGAAGAATTTTCAGGACAATTATCAACATCAAAACAGATGACTTACTGAAGTCGTAGATTGAGTCCGGGACTTCATCATGAAAAACTAGTAAGTGACAGGTTTGGAGCGGTAAAGGCTGGTCACGGTGGCTCACGGGAGACCCATGGGGGCGCCGGCGGATTAGCAGGGGATATAGCACATAGCAATGGTCCGAGAGATGATGCCTGCATTTTGTCAAATTTGATAAAATACTGGCCAGTGCTATCAGCATTCCTTGGATGTCGGGGGCAAAGAATTTTAAGCTAAAAAGGAAAAATAAGATTAGTGCTCCTCCCTATTAACGAAAGGGAAACACCCAATTGTTTAAATACTGGGAAGTGATTCAGTAAGGGTACATTTCATTAGCATGAATATTTTTCTATGCCATGTCTCCCTTAAGTATCTGGCGCAGTAGAAGATAATAAGGGCCATATGCCTCCAATAAAAAGGACTCGAGATTGTACTAAAAACTACCAATCCTCGCAAAAAAAACATTGGAACACTTTTAAGAAGCTATAGTGATAAACGTTTCCCCCCACTCCCCCATGCAATGTTGAGAAACGACCAATGCACTCGGCATTTTCCAAGGGTCACAACATTGAACGAGGGGGAGAGGGGAGGGTAAAAGTAATGCTTAAGGTACCAGCTTTCTTCATAAAATTCATCATACGCTAGTAACAATAAAACATTATGTGCGGTGTTCCAAGGACTTTATTCGAGAATTGATTGTTAGTTGGTATACCATACAGATAATACATGTATAACACTGATGACCTCAAATCAATTTATCACGTATGGGAACATCGACCTGGCATTATTATTTTTGGCGGTTTCTTACCTATTTATTTGATAACCGTATGTGACTGCCCAGTTTGGGATTGACAAAGCTCTCCAAGGCTTTTTTAAAAAACAACTGTGGCAAAAATTTATTGTCATTGGTTTAGCCTTTATAATGAAGGCCATAATTGGAGGCTGAGAAAAAAGAACTAATATTTAATATGTGATATGCAAGCATTTTAAAGACGAACCTTTGTAGTCGATAGAAAACTAGGAAAGGAAAACGTGAAGTTGGCACTAATAAAGTTTTTTTGCTAAAACTTAACAGACCAGGTTCTAGTGCAGTAGTTGACGAAGAATCTACCAGGTGCCAAATTGAGGTTATTGATGTCACATTCCCAAAGTGCTGCAGTTAAAATATTAGAGATAGCCAATTTATGTAGAGAAGCGACCACTGGGTGACGGGATGTTATAATGTCCATGTTCAAGGGCATTGTAATTCTAATTACAAACCCCGCGATTATTACCTAGGTTGTGCCCAGTAATTTTATTGAGGGGGGCTGGACTAAGATTGTTCGAACCCATGAGAGCGACAGCCGAGCGGAGCGAATAACGGTGGGGTCCGGGGCAAAGCCCCGACGGGGGTCCGGGGGCAGAGCCCCCTGAAGCTCCTGAGGTTGTTTAGGGTTTTCAAGACCTGAAACGACTGTCCTTCGTACTTCTATCCGACACTTTTTATCCGCATTTGCATGAAAAAAAATCAAATAAATGTACCTGTCCTCTTCTTTTCTTCTCTTTCTCTTTTATCCTTCTCTTTTGCCTATGTTTTCTTTATCCCTTCCGCTTTCTCCTTCCTCGTTTTTCTTGAGAACTTTGAGGGGGGCTTAGCCCCCAAAGCCCCCCGGGTATGCCAGGATTCAGCAAAGATTTCAGAATGCTTGAAAGTTCCATTGTAATATAGTCAGTAGGAACGTTCAGTTAGAACTCTTCCTCAGTCTATTCCTATCTCAATGCCAATAAACAGAGAGAATCTCGAACCCGCAACCATCAATGATAAGGAAGACTTATGCAAATCGTCATGTTACGGCATCGGTAATGCACTGCTTCCAAGCCGGTACCACATAATAGCAAGGGGGATTATTACTTACATTAAAAATCATGAAATCGAGCGTAGCCCTGCATATGCGGAGCCGTGAAGACATCAGGCAGGCGAGTAATAGTAATGAATTTGAAGAAACGGTGTCCACTAGCTCAAGGCGACAATTGATGGGTGGTCACAGAGACATAGGAATTTTTTGCAGCTTTGGAAATAACAGTTCTGGGATGCAGGCAATCACTTCACCAGTCTATCTGTCGACAAAAATCTATTTCAGAACCCACAAAACGGCAAACCATTGTTCCAAATTAATTGCCAGTTTATGCATTCAAAGAAAAAGAAAGAAAAAAAAATAGAAAGAAAGAAAGTAGCTTCAAGCAAAAATGTGGCAACAAATCTGGTAAATATCCTGGCATCCATACCATTAAAATTACTCTTATTTGCAGCTCCAAAAATTGCCTGCAAACCTCTCCTTGCGAGGTGTAAAGCTTTACACTCAAAATATTACACAACGAAAAAAATAACAAATTTTTATCAATTCACACATTACATCACAAACCAAAATATACTCGTCTTATCCATCGTATCATAGCTAATTTTGCACTCTTCTTTACTTCAATATGCTCAATGAAAATCCTAACAGAGGAGTTTTTATCATGCTGAAAGGGCTTCCCAAGATCAGTTCACACCAGCTAATTAATGTATACAGTATCTCTCTCAAAATAGAACTAGGGAATCCCATAACATCTTGAGTAAATCATCGAGGGGTTGCCACTGTTCTGGATCTTCTTAAAATTTCCCAACAGAAATAACATTATACTATCACAAAATCAAGGATATTCACAATTAACCCTTCTTCTTCTTCTTTGCGTTCCTCAAGTCATTAGTAATGGCTGGTGTGGTGTTAGATTTATTCCGCTAAGTAAGCTGTCCCAGCCGCGTGTTCATGTACTGACTTCCTAGTATGGCCCGCTTGAACCGGGCGATGGGAAACAGTCATGGTTGTTTCATCAAACAGCCTCCTTATTCGAAACTAGCTGCGATATACCTGTACAGTTGATACTCTCTGTACACGCGCCGACGGCGTAAAACGTCCCCCTCCTAAGACGGGATGCTTTCATATTCCATTGTGCCTAATTCCAATTGAACCATTGAGGAGAGCTGTATTCTGTTTTTAATCAATAGCTGATACATAGATCAAATCCAGAATTAAGTACCCGTACCCGAATAAATCCCATTAAATTTAACCACAATGACCTAATCCTTCACGTTAATTAGAGCTATTAAAACAACTGACGAGTACCTTACTGACCATATTAACATCTCGATTATATTTGGAACACTTTTGTTCGAGAGGCTCAATCTCTCTGTTAACAATCTTAGATCACTTGGTTTATATAGAGAGCATTCTTTATAGACTAAAAGAGGAATGTTTAGTTTGCGAATTATATTGTTGACGAAGTTTCACAAACTGGGTCCTACTACATTAGACAGCAGCGCTATTAAATCTTCGTGCCAATACTGCAAGGGACAAAGGTTATACTCTGGAGACCTGGGGTGGGGTATAGAGGGCACATATTATTAGAAAATGTGAATACGGCCACTCCGAAAAGAAGTGAAATCGAAGAATACTTTGAACCGAATATACTCCTGATAATTACACAATCATTAACCTTAAAAAAATATTTTTGCCTAGATAGCATTGCGTTTTAGTATTGAGACTAAGTGCTGTCCGAATCCCGTGAAACATTTGTTGATTTCGTCATTCGTAATATATTTAGAGTACTAAGAAAGAAGCAAAGAATCAACTTAAAAAATCTACCTAATAAAACTCTTTTTACTATTAGGATTTCCGGGTTTGGTAGCTCTGAAAGGGATCGCTAAAAAATCCCATCCCCATGGACAAATTATATGAATGTATTAATAACAAATTTTCTTGATTTATTCACTTCCTGCAGATTTTGAAGCTTCCTGAACTTGAAGGCGTAAGTTGGTAAGTACACGATAATGATTTCCTTTGTCAACATCGCCACGCGGTAATATACAGCTTGGCACATTTGAAAAATAGGCGGCCCCTAATTGTTAAAATTGATATTTTGCGTGGTTGTAAAGCTTCCTAATATATTAGCACTCTCGTGAAATGATTAAGCCGCAAAACAACATCTTATTAGTAAACATAATGATTTTAATGATTAAATGTGTTTAAACAAAGAAAACAACAGCCATCCCTCTGCTAGTTCACATCACCCAATACAAACAAACTGGCTATTCTTTACGATGTTAAAAGGTTTACGTTGGAAAATCGTCTTTTTCTGGTCTTTAAAAAAACGCGTAGAGTTCAAATTAAAACCACAAAAGGCATCCACAAAAGGTGGTTTGGTTAAGTACTACTGTTTCTGCACGGGAACCCCCTTATATGCCCAACTACTATATAATCCATTAAATTTGACATTCCATCGTGCACCTGCTTTATTATTGTTTACAACTGGCCGCTCACCATCGGCACAGTGAGAATGTTTGACAAAGCTTAGCCTGGTGATCCCTTTAAAGAATAATATCAACTATAACTCTTTACTAGTGTCTGACCAACAAGATAAACATGAACCATAATTACTTATCATTATGGTAAATGATTTTATAAATATTTGGTTATGATTGGTATACTTGGTTTTGCTCGTAAATGTGAGCAAAACCAATTATATGTTGTTGGGATCTCCTTAAAATATTCCAGCAAGAAGCAAAATAATTATTTGCAGACAAACGGGGGTCAATACTACAAAAAAACATTTTGATTGTTGTATTTGATAATGTGACATTAGAGAGAGTTTTTTACTGCGACCAAATTTTGAAGGGTATCATCGATTACATCTTACATGAAAAATCATTCGTCAAATTCAAAAAATATTTTTCTAGAACTGTTGGTTTTACTCTCCAAACTTAAACACTTTGTCCCTGGATATATAGTCTACTCTTTATTGTACGTTATTATGACCGTTAACATAAACTATGGTATCTAATATGGGGTCTAGTTCCAATAAAACCTATTTAGATAAATATTTAAGTTGCAAATTGGGCGGTAAGGAGACGATTTCAAATAGTCATCTATAGAATGGTCATTCGGGCCCATTAATTACTCAAAATTCAATTTGTTAATGTTTTTGATATAGCACCTGGCACAAACAGTATCTCGGGCATGTTTTTTCGATCAGTATTTGTGCCAAATGTCGACATTTTGAATTTTTCGAATATACATTTTGTTGGCCTAAGTCCTTGCCTCTTTCATTTAGACACCTCGCTTGTACAAAAGCGTGCAAAACTGGCTGAGATAGAGCGCCCGAAAGACGCAAACCCCCCAACCAAAGTTGCAGTTTTGGAATTTTTCAATGGTCACTGTGTGGTACAACACAATAATACGTGTGTATTGATTTTTAACACAAAGAGCTTTCCGACTGATGAGCGAGAAGCCTACTTGCAATATTATTGTGGTACACGTGTTCGGTGTCCCAGTACACTGCAATGCCCATTGAAAATCCAAAACTGCACTTTTGGTTTTGAGGGTTTGCGTCTTCGGGCGTTCTAATCCCGGCCATTTCCGCACGCTTTTTTACAAGCAGGTATTAAATGAAAGAGCTACCTAGACAATAAATTGTTATTTCGAAAACTTTCAAAATGGTTCTGACTTTGATCAATACTGGTCGAAAAAGATGCGAGATACTTTTTGTGCCAAGTGTAACGCTGTAACTTACAGTGTTTATGTTATACCTACCTACATACCTAATTACCAAAAAAAACCTTTTGAGAATTTCTTTGTAAAACATGCGCAAAGATATAAATAACATACAAACTTCCCACCAATTACACGTATTAATAATAACAGAAATGTTTTCCGATGGCGCTGTGGAATTCTGGGCCTCAATTAAATGGAATTCTTTGGACAATAATCTCAATGTGTTGTCGAAACAACTACAAATCTATACTAGTAGCTGAATATTAATGAGTTTAGTTGGGGCTGTCCTTGTTTTGTGTGTATGTGTATGTGTGCCTTTTTTTTTGTTTTGTATGAAACTTCTTGGTTAGGGGTGATCACACTGGGCCTAGCTTATTGGCCTCTAGATCATCTCCTCAATACTTGTTTCTGGCGTTTTTTTTGTCAATTTATGTGATGATATTGAAAATCAGGTTGAATGATTGATAAGCCTCTGGTAAATACTAGTCAACAATACGTTTGTACAAACCATGTGACTATGGTTGGTTGACATAAGCAGTATTTTACGAATGTCTATAATTACATCGATATATGTACCACTCTCTAACCCATATATACAATTGCCTATGCCACGAAACATATATTCTCCATATACCACTGGGAACACACACAGTATTTTTGCATATACTATTGACTGATGATAACACATTTTTGCCATGTTACACTGAAATATATTCTCGTTATTTATTGAACTTGAAATGGGCGTTTAATGATTCGGAATTGCCTGAACGTGGGTTAATAAATTCGGTACGGGCTGATTATAATGGCAGCAATATTCACCTGACTACAACATGCAAAAACCCCCATTTTTATTAAAGATTCTAGTTCCAATGATTAACCAAAAGTAAACATATTCTAGCAAATCTGTAAAAAATATTTAAAGAGGGCCGATTTCAACTGTTTTGGTATGTAAGTGTCAACATTTACCAAAAAAAGGAGTTTATCGTAGGTGGTGGGGAATTGGTTTTTCGAGAGTCAAGGTCAATAACGTTGGGTCAAATTTTGAAATTTGATCCCAATCATGTTGAAAAGTATACCAAGTTATAGGTTAATCATCAGGATTCCAAAAGTATAGTTTGTACTATCTGCGGCGGCTGCCGAAAGTTTTTGCAGTTATCGGCTAAAACACAAAAATCAATAAAATGGTCCTGTTCAGATCAGTGTTAGGGTCAAACTTTTACAAATTATCTCTCACAAAACGGCATGAAAAGAAAAAGCGAAGAAGCAGGAATTGGGTAGCGGCATGTCTTCGCCGTTTCATGCGATTTTATTCAACAAACAGGCATCGGCCTTCCATTGTGTGCTATAATTCCAAGATGGCCACACACAAACAGACCATTAAGAGGGACCTCAGTAATTCCACTCACACTATGTCAATTCACATGATGAGCAGCAAGCCAACTTCTAAACCACGCCAAAACGCCCGTTGGTCGTAGACAAATGCCAAATCATTCAACCAATAGATATAGTTTGGGGCTATTTACATCATTTAAGGCGCACTTTATTTAAACTCCCCATAACAAGAGGAGTATTAAATCAAGGCACCAGCACATTATACGCAATATAAGTTAACATTTAGCACAATCATTCTTATAATCATGTGAAATAATCAGGCAACAGCACAGTATAACAATATAATTTAGATATTTAGCACAAATCACTCTTATAATATTACAATATATTTAATGAATTCAGCACTTGACAATTATAAATGTGTGTAGTAAATTCATATATGTCCAACTGAATATTTGAACACAATTGGCAGTTAATATCTAGCTCTAGCTACCTATACTTCCCCACCGGATACAGAAGAAGTAGTCCGATTCCACACCAGAAAAAAATTAAACAGAAGTGGAAGTGGTATAAATTGACAAAATTCCTCATGTGATAAAAGTGACATTGAATTTACATGAAGGGCAATGCCAAAAATACATGATCGATTGTTGAAATATGTTGAGCAGAATACGACAACAAGTATAATTCGTGCCAGAACAGCTAAGAATTGATCGAGCTCAAATGAGCGGGCTCAATGACGGATAAACATATTTATGTAATATTTACACAAGGTCAAATTTGGGCACTCTTTCCAAATTACATCAAATATTAATTTCTCCCCATCAAAGGGGGGTCAAATCAACTGTAAACTTAATTTTACTTCAACTGTAACAGACGGAATTCTCCACACAAATTCTCCCGAAGGTACTAAGAGCCCAAATTTCAAAAACAGAGGACTCAAAAAATAGTCCACCGGACCCAGCAGCAATTACATAGAAGATAGGGAGAGATGGGCGTGGAAAAAATTTTTACATGACCACATTAAACGGATTGAGAAGCCAAGTGCCAAAATTAGCGCGAAAAGACAAAAGCCAGAAGCACACTACGTCACAAGCGAGGTGCGTGCTGCTTGGTAATCATGGTGAGGGACAAAAAGCCGGCAACACCGTGTCGAGATAAATGGGATTTATGTTAATCGCAGGCTAATAACATAAATCGTAATTACTCCGATTTGGATAAAAAATGGGGCAAATTGATTGAGCTCATAGGATACAAATAAGGAATAGTTTTGACTGTCTTAAATGCTTAGTTCCCAATGTAGGGGCACCAAAGGTCAACGTCCATTGCATTCACTGTTTCCCCCTACTTCAGTAAGTAAGCCTTTAAGACACTCAAACTATTCCTTATTTTTTATCCTATGAGCTCCATCTATAATTTGCCACCATTTTTTGTCCAAATCGGAGTCCTGTTTAAAACTTGACCCCTGTACAACTGAAAATGATCGTTTTATTGATTTTTGCTGTTTTTAGCCTATAACTCCAAAACTTTCGCCCGCAGAAGACAAACTATACTTTTTTTTGGAATCCTTTGATTAAACTATTAACTTCGTATACTTTTCAACATGATTGGATCAATTTCAAAATTTTACCCCTGTTATTAACCTTGACTCCCGAAAACAATTTCCCCACCCACTACGATAACTCACTTTTTTTGGTAAAATGTTGGGCACCCATACCTACCAAAATCAGTTGAAATCAGCTTCTTTAAAAAATTTTCACAGATGAACTTACATTAGGGATACGGATAATAATGACTTTGAATAGCCCAGGTGGTTAGTATCTTCTGCACTCTGCATACATTGTTTATTGGCCGCGAGAGGAAGGGTGAAAGAATACAAATTCCTTTAAAAGGAAAGGGTGATGTAAATTGAAAGATATGTATGTGGTTTTGCAGCTATATTTCACAGTAAACACATGACCTTTGGAGGTCGGTGAGATTGAGATAAATGGTCTTGTACATGGCAACTCTCCGCGGCTGCTATCCCATGGTCATCATAGAGTGACATTGGGATATGTGTTTGCTTGTGAAGAACGGTTTAGCCATTCGACCTAAGGTACAATGTCTTGATTTGTTTTTAAATAAAACTGAAATCGTATGTTAGATGATGGAAAAATATATCAGATGGTATATACCTTCAAACCAGGTTTTCGAGTTTTCGATATTTCAAAGGCAAATTGTTTTTAGAAAAAACAAATGTTTTAAATCGGCCGAGAAAACTATTTTTTAAAAATAAAATAACAGAATTTATTCAAAAACCTTGCTTATCGATTTATCGAATTTGTTTTTTTTCGATTTGAAAAACCAGGTTACAGGTAAATGATAATAACTATGTATACCTAAATGCTTATGACATCTTAAATTCTTTTTAGCCGCCATTTTGAGAAACAGTGATAGGCCCTTTCATGTATTCTTCAGTAATCTAACAATAAGTTAACAATGCATCCGTTACATTACAACGATAATAATCCCTTAACACTTTTAGTGCCTAAGGTGTGTTCACTCACGTTGGTACCTAAGGGTGGGGGGATTCCATGGAACCCCCCCCTACGGACACACTTTTCCCGATGGCAATTTTCAAATGAAACTCATACCACCTTTGAGGGGGCCTAAGACAAGCCAAAGGTGCAATATAAATGATTTCCGGTTTCTCGCTGGAAATTAGGGGCCAATCATTTGTTTCGAAAGGCGTCAAAATCGCTCGGAAAGTAACATTATTTTTCGCGACCCTGCTTCCGCAGCATACACATTGCAAATCATTTGGATGTTTATATCTGCGCTAGAAGGACCAATATACACCATATTAACACAAAACATTACCATTTGTACAGTCTTGTATTTTGTGGGCGTAGTTGATTTGCCATAGGTTGGTACAGCAATGGCGGCGCCGCAGTCGCTCGATGGTGGAATCGCTTCTTTTCAGCACCATCAAAGGGTTTAAATATTTTTTTTCTGTTATGTAATTAATTTTGTTTCATTGGCAATGAAAGACATAAGAAGAAAAAATTTCTGGCAAACAGGGTTTGCTATTTTAATTTTAAATCCACTTCCCGTGGTGCCTAAGGGGGGGGGGTCCTAGGGACCAAGCCATTATCTCTTAGGGCGACGAAAATAAAAAAAAAAACCTGTTTTACGGGCCCGAATTGACCCTGATTTTTCAGTTGGCAGAATTGTTTTTTGTTAGTTTTTCAAAAATCATGTTAAAATTAAGCTGTTTTTAGCCCAAATTGATCAATTTTGGCAAAACTTTTTTTTAAAAATTTCTTTGTAAAAAATTGCATTTTTTCTCTTGATTTTTCAGATTTGGGGATATTTTAGGCCAAGTTTTGAGCTCTCCAGAAAAGAAAAAAAAAAAATAAAAAAAAAAGAAAAAATTCGCCCGACCCACCCTACTCGAAAGTTCGCTCGCCCCGTAAAACAGGGTTTTCTTTTCGTCGCTAACGGGTGAGAAATTTAGTAATTTTTTTTATGGAAAGAAGTGCAATCGATAAGTAACACAATTACAAAAAAATTAGAGTTCTGAAAAATTTCACGACTGAGAACATCGCACGAAAAACAACTCTTGGGACTATGGAACCCCCCCCATTAGGCACTTAAAGTGTTAAGAATAAACTTAAGGTCATCTATCAAGATATTAAGGTTGTGGGAGCCATTTTGAATCTTTCGGTATTTGAAAATTTTACTGTGTCAAAAGCAAAGACCTATGTATTTGTAAATTAAAATGGGAAATTCAGAGTGCATTTTAAGCCGATTTTTATGAGTAAAATTGGTATTTTGGTTGCCATTTTGTTTTAAGAAACAATCAGAGTGGCTCCAAAAGCTTATTTTAAACAATATGTTTATGCCAATAAAAAGACTATGGTGTGGGAATATGTAGCAGGAAAGTAGTAGTTAAACTGGAGGTAACTGTCCATAGGCTAGTTTGTTCAATGTCGTCTGACATGGTGAAAGTAGGGAAAGTTGGAGGGAATTTAAACAATGACTGGGATAGCGTCTTGTTGAGAAAACATCTTTGTAAGAATTGAAAGCAACCTAAAGTCCATCATTGGCGTCTCTCCAGGCCCTGACAGTATCTTCAACCATTTCACGAATGTATCCACCACAGTTAACTTAATGATTAATTATCGTGAAAACGTACCTAGTTTCATCTGTGGCGATTTCATGAACAAATCAATCCACTCCGTTTTCAAATCAATTTCTTAATCATGTATAAGCATCTTTTATCAACTTATTGATAAACCTACTCGCGTCACAATACGAGGACATCATCCCTCATTTATGACAATGTATTTACTAGCATCTAAATCAGAAAATTACACCAGCAGTATTCTATACAACGGCATCATAACTGTCCTTTCTAGTGTTTCACATTATAATAAGCACATCGATAATAAAACAGATCAACTAATCAAAAAACTAAAATATGTGTTGCATATTAAAAGAAAAATAACCACGCTACGACCACTTCATTAAAACTGAAAAATTAATTTGCAAAATCAGAACATCGAAAAAAAAACATAAAAAAATCAGATTTTGCTTTCTGTAAACAAGTAGCTATTCTAACATACCTACAAGTAATAAGAACTAAAAATAACCAAATTAAGGACCGAAATCGGATATTTTAGTCATTACTATCCGTATACGGACCTTACTACAAACAAGCAACTAAATGGACATTCATATCTTTGAACACACTGATATTTCCTTTGATCTCTGAATTGTTCAGTTGACAAAAGATAAATGAAAACATTCTGACACTTATCTTACACTTGTAAGCTTACTCCTACAATATTAAATAGCTTTGACTTTTAGAATGAATCATTTGTAGTGTTCTTTAAATGGGGTTACATTGCTATGGTTATCTTATTAATTGTGTCTATAATGTTATAGATAACACGGTTGAACTTTGGTCTACAATTGTAATTCTAATAACTGTACATGCAGAAACAAATGCCAGTGAGTGTGATAGCCAATCAAATCAAATAAATTTTATTATCTTCGCAAGCGAAGCCGAGACCAACGTAAGTTGACTCCCTAGTTTGTTTCTGCATGAAGAATTTTTTTTAAATTATCCTGCATATGGATTTGGTTACAATTGCGTTAATGGTAACCAAAGGCGAACGAATACGTTACCCTTTTACCAATAGGACGTTTGTATAATCAAGTGTAAAAGTTTTAGAAATTACTCACGGTAAAAATTGATTTTAAAAACAAAACAAAAACAAATCAAACAAAACAGCAAACAAGCCATCCACACACAAAAACAAAAACAAACTACGTTATAGCCTAGCAATCTTGGTAGGCAAACATCGGATATAATACCAAGTTACACTTGGAAACATAGTCTTTTGTTAAAAAACTCCTCAAAATTGGCCCATCAACCGTGACAGGATCCGCGTATCGAAGGCGAAGCCCTCGGCCGAGTGGCAGGGCCGTCTTTGCGTCAAAATAATTAGGGATAGTTCTGTGGAAATCAAGTAGTCTGTGGTCATCACATGGGCGGATTTGACCTACAATTAAGTGCTCGCGACATTATTGTCAACTGAACCTCGGCTGAAACTGCCGGAACCCGTTCTTTAAACCGCAATTACGAATGCCCGACTTAAACATGAAAAACCAATTGTCGCCAGACGGGTAGTATCATATGGTTTTGACGGAATGCACCGACGGCGCCTTACTATGTATTGCCCCAATCATTCCCAGGAAAGTTACAGAAGATTGATCTTGGAAATAAAGGAAAACAAAACACATAAACATAAATGCGGAAAGGCAACACTGACCAGCTCTGGGTGAATGAAAGCTCGACGCCACCGTGATTGAACCATCAAAAAGAGCTAGATGGCCGTGTGTGTCTCCTGTTTACTGTTTAAAAACTGGTTTGCTCCTGCTATAGAGATGCAGAAATAGCAAAATGCAATAATCACTCAACTTTCCTTATCAACAGGTATTCATCTTTTGCTGAAGACAACCTGAGTCCCACAAACCAATATTCCTGATCCCACTGATTTCCCACATGTTTCAAAGTCATCTGGCATGATGAAAGTGAGGAAAATTTACACACTACGGCGATAACGTCTTGTTCACCGCTGGAAGTAAGCTTTGCTTGCCTTCAACTTTTAGGACCGGGTCAGAAGCCCACAGGTTGCCAGGCGTGTAGAGATTCCTTGCATCTGTATTAAAGGAACATGACATAATGGGTGTGATTTTTTAGGGCGGTCATGGAAAGCGAACAAGCTCATAAGGTAGTTCTTCATCAAAAAGGGAACACGAAGAACTTGTCTACCAGCATATTTGACCCTGTCTTTTAAGAAGATTGCATAAAAATACGTCTTGACCTTTTGTTGAAACCGCACGACTGTCCTCAATGGCCAGTTCATGACATCAGATCTTCACCCATTGAACATCTTTGTCATGAAAATGACGGCTGTGCATGATCCAAAATTTATCCATTTCCACCAACAACGCTCAGAACTGAGAGGCTAATGAAAGACTTCACAATGGACGAGAAATTCCCCAAACTGTTACCCCAGAAATTAAAATGTTCGTGTAGTGGATCTTTCAAGATTTTTTTATATCAAATTAGTGCAGTTCACCCGTTGTGTACCTTTGACCTCAGCATTGTCCATTGTTTTTTCTGTGCTCAGGTCACCAGTCCTTTTGGCAAATTTTTGGTTGTTCTATAATAGGGCATTGTAAGCAAATTTGACTTCTAGATAACTTTTGACCTGCGGGTCACTTTGGGAACCCCGAATAACACCCCCAGGCTTGTCGTTCTCTACCCACATGTCAAATATCAGCTCCATACGTCAAACACAACGAAACGCATAGCCGAACAGACAGACAGACAGAAAACTCTTGTTTTTAGTAATAGGATATAATCATATTCTAGTCATTAATTACGACAGGACAAAGATAAGCGTGTTTACCGTAACGTGTGCTGGTCGACTATATGCAGTTTACTGTAGAAACTTAGAATAGGCTATAACCTATTGTTATTATTTCAGTACTATTCCCCTGGCTCTTTCATATCCATGTCATGTTAAACTGATACCAAGTCAACGCATTATTTTGTTCAGAATTAAGGCATATTAAATATAGCATATTTCTGACAATTCTTCTAATGCTCATTTCATATTATTGTAATGTACGTATATCATCTATGCGACCGAGCCGAGGTGCTTGTTGTTCCTTGATTAATTGGGGATTCAGATGGTCCTGCTGGATGTCGCAGCAATCACATCAAGTAGTTAAAGGGGCAACGACCTTGTCTTGGGCATGGTAACCTCCAACATGTTACGTCTGAGACACTTGCTCCAATCCAACGATGACAGTGACCAGCGAATCGTGCTCGGCGTTGGCAACAGAAGACGAAATTAGAGGCTACTCCCTTCATGTGCTTACGTCAGGATTGTTGTTTGGTAATCGCATAAGAAGCCTGGTGGTGGTGCCATCCAGTCTATCATGTAGCTCTTTCTTCATGGTCCAGTCTCAGATCCACATAACGGGATACCCTCTACACAGGCTCTAAAGAACTTTCAGGTTGGTTGAATGGAGATACCAGATTGCCATCATTGGTTGTAGCTTATTGCGGCATTCAAGCTGTACTTGGTGGACAGGAAGGCCTGTTTGCTCTCGGCACATGAGAACCCTATAGGTACTTAAATCCCTGACCTCTTGAGTTGGGGTACCGTCCCTGTAGTACAGATAGGTTGATGATCATCTTCCTCATTGACAGTCCTATAGTCCGTCTTCCTGGCATTTAGATGCAGGCCAACTTTGTTCTGCAGCATTCTGAAGTGATTCAGTAGATCCTGTGCACCACATATCAATCGGATTGTAACCTAAAATTATTGTTGTTTGAGATGGAATTAACAACAGCTTAGCTCAAAAGGAATATACAATGTCTTAGCAATTACAGTAAGCAAATTGTGATAGCAGCAAATCGCCTGAAGTTGTTTTAATTAGATTGGATATATAACTCGTTGTATTTAATCAATTTTGACCTTTCAGATGCATTAAATTAGGATTTAATGCTATCCCTTTTCAATGAAATGATTTTAGAATTTAGACCTGTTCCAGTTCACAGCCCACACCCACACTCAACATCCTGCAGCCCGCGACCCGCACTTTTAGCCCGACAGCCCACCCTTTCATAACTCTCGCAATTTGCATTCTGAAACTGGTTTGTAAACTAACGAGCATCTTTATTTTCAAGGTGCTGCATTGAAGGCCGCTTGATGTCAGCTTGGCGCGCACCCAACAAAGGGAATTGCATACTAAGGCGGGAGAGGACCAGTTCTCGGACGGCATGGTGACAAGCTTCTTTAGTAATGAAAGAAGGCTGAATAAAGATGTTATTGATCTTTAACCTGACTTTAGTCAAAGATGTAAAGCACGAGTTTGCGAATATAAAAAAAAAAGTTTTGTGCCTACCCAAACAATTGGGTGTTTTGATGTTGATCGTTATGGTGACACTCCCAACACGACGCCCCTATGCAGCAATACTTTGCGACCATAAACACAACACAATCACTCTTCTTTTTCTTTATACTTTATAACTACGACTTACTTCAATATCGTTAGGGACAAATTTTAATGAAATACGGTAACCCCCCCCCCCTCCGCATCAAAGAACACCAAAATGGCGGGACTCCGTGTTTGTGTTATAGAAAGTCAGGTCGATGAGAAGAATTGTCATACAAACAAACTTTCATTGGGAACGCCTTCCGCTGACACCTTTACCCTTCAACTCGCTCCCTTTTCCCTTTTCTAATTCAAATCTGGGAAGAAGCCTGTGGCTGTACATCCATTTTAATTTTACAATGAAAGCAGCTTTAAACCGGGGCTATTTCGGTTTTAGTATAAAACATCCCCGCTTTTCCCCTTGTTTTTTCGCTCAGGCTATATTTCTGTATAACTCAAGAAGTTCAATAATTTTTCAGAGCCGGTACATTATCGATGGATCCACTTCTCCTGCTAGATTATCTTATTGTATTTTTAACAGCGTGCATTATTTTTCATGATGTCATATAACGAACGGGTCACAACTAATTGCACGGTATCTGATAATGCACGGGGTCATCAGATTAATGCAAAGGGGTCACCACAAGTCAAAACTTCTAGTAGGAACTAGATCTCCGTCTCAATTCAATTGATAGGCGACTTACTGCCATGTCTGAAATCGTATAATATCCTCCAAAAATCTCCATCTATGATTGTCAGCTTGGCTAAAATGATGGGTGTAAACAAATGTTGTTTCTCGTATAAAGTAGAAGTTTTAAACTCACATGCGTAGGACATTCAAATAATGTGTATTGTACTGTTTTTTTTCAGAAAATGGTAACATAAACGCGTATAGGCCTATCGTAATTAACGAGAAACCAATTTATGTACCCTCAAATGACTATGCGTTGGACATTAAATATTGATCTAAAATACTAAAATAGAAAGTATTTCAATATCTACAAGATTCCTGTATTTATAGAAGTTGTTCTTAACATCTTCTATAACGGAGCAGTTAAGAACTATTGTCTGGTTGGTTTTGATTGCGCGCTTTGGATAGATTTTGCTTGAACTACACACAACCGTTACTATGACAAGGAAATATTGGAAAGATTACTATGCCTATGCATGGTGTGAAGGTCCCTACAACTACTATTAACATGGCTCACATGACAAACTGTCGCCTTTTTATTTTTTTTTTTTTTTTTTTTTTTTTTCAAATTAGCTGATATTTTTTTTTTTGATTTCATTGACCTGTGCTTGGGTCTGGAGGTTGGGAAACTTAACATACCAAAATATGACAACAGATCCTCAGTCGACACAACATTCATAAAATATCATAACGCAAAATAATAACAACCAACCATTAAATTATACAAAATAACATTACTTGTACCTACACCAAAGACCAGAGCAATCACACATCTTCAAGTAATTCTATAATTTATTATATTTAAAAAAAAAAAAAAAAAAAAAAAAAAAAAAAAAAAAAAAAAAAAAAAAAATAAACAATTTAATGAATTAATTGTTGACCAGACCTGCAATGATTTTCAAAAATTTGTTAATTGCATATTACAATGAGCCAAATATTTATTAAAACTATAGTATGATCTTAATTCTTTTTTGAGACCATTTAAGTTCTCAATTATTTCTTAATATCCTAGCTCTGTTATAATGAAATTTGGCTATAACTAAAATATATGAAGATGGGGTCACTTTCACATCCAAAAAAAAAAGAATCATAAATGGTGTATGGTAATATAACTTATCAAATTGGTTCGAATTGTTATTAACCCATGCTTGAATTTAGACCAGTAAGAAACTGCCGTTCGGCATTCGATGAAAAAGGTGCTGCATAAAGGTTTCCTGTTTTCATACAGAATGTACAAAGATCGTTGTTAGGATACTTTCATTTGGTTAATATTATATTCGTAGCTATAATTTCTCTGAGTAAGTCTATATTGAAACCATTTATATTTTCGAAAAATCTTCCAAATATGTAAAGTTCCTACAACATATTTCTTTCCATTTTGAATCCACTAATATCGGTATTCAATGTCAGTTGCCCTTTATCTCTTTAACAAAGATGTGGCTAGGGTTCTAAGAGGATATCATAAATATAGTACAACCTTTTTATGTATATGTAACAGATCAACATTGTTCGTTTTAAGGTGGGTCTTGTAGTTTGTGATTTTTGGTTACTATCCGGAGGGCCACCACACAATGCTTTTAGGCCTACCGTGGTATTCTAGGAAAATTGTTTTAAATATCATATTTTTCCTTAAAATCAGTGTATGCCATAAATCCCCTGTTCTGTCAGTAAATCGTTAACCAAAGGAAACACGCATTTGCACCAATGTTTATAGTAAACTGGCGTTACTCCCAATATTGATTTATTCATTCCACCGAGATACTGGTAGCAATGGATGGAGTGAAAAATCTAAATGCTGGAGTATGTAATTTGGACAAACACAGAGGGACAGGAGTAAAAAAATCTACCAAAACCAATTTTTAAAAGTTAAACTTTTTGTTTTTTTTTTTAAGTGATGTCTTCATTTATCAAAACGATATGTGCCAAAGCAAGATATTCATTTCTTTCCAATTTAGATGCGATGTGAAAAGCTTAACCCATTTTTGGTTTCCTAAAGAAATACAACGGATCCAGCTTACTTTAAGTGAATTAGGTGCATTCTATGTTGGGCATTTTTACTCCACCGTTTGAATAAGGTTGAGACACTTGGGAACGTGTTTATACGATCTGGCTTTTTTTCCAAATGAATTTATAAAATTTCCTTCATTTAAGGTTTTTGATGTACTCACTAGTAGGGTTTGGTATAAACATTTGAGCCAGTAATAATCTTTGCTAAAATAATGTGATTTCCAAAATGAACCGACCAAGAAAGAACAGTTAATATTTCGTTTTGACCAAATAGTCATCATATTTACCATGGATTTAAAGCGTTTTGAAGTTAATATTTAACCATATCGGGCAAATCAGACAAAAGTAAATCCCAACATATCAAAAACGCACTGAATTCCATTCGTTTTAACTGTTGAATATAGGGGTGGAAGTTCTATTGAACCAATCCAAATTGCTACAGTTTTTTTAACATTAATTTAGCCATGACATATGATGAATTACTAAAACTTCATAGTATTTTCTAGAGATTCCAATGATCCATCAAATATAAACTGTGGTGTCTCGAGTACTGTGAAAGTTTAAAAGGACAATTTTCATATTAAATCCATCGGATTGCTTGTGGTTTCTATCATAGCTCCATATTTCAACGCATAATACAAAAATATTAGGGTGATATAGGGTCACCTTGTCTACAACCTCTTTCAATTTTACTAAAAAAAATAAAACAGTACATTTATAAACACTGTAAGAATGGCACATTACTACAATGTTTAAACAGTTATGATATCAGACCCAAAAAATTAAAAAAGTTTTCGTTGATTTTTTAAAAGAAACTAGGTGAAAAGGGTATCAATGCTTTCTCGAATCGATTAAATAGGAGCATGACTGGGATTTTGTGAACTTCTGTATAATTGATTAGATCCTCTGATAAGGCGAATATTTTCACAAATAAATCTACAGCCACAAAACCTGTTTGATCTTCATTAAGACTAGCTGGTAAAAACTGAGATTTAACTCGATTTGTAACATGATGAGGACCAACTTATATGAACATGTTAACAAAGAATTGGCCTCAATTACTTAATATGACGGGGGTTATCCCCTTTCGGGAGGAGAATAATATGCCCTTGTTCTTTTTGTTGTACGAGAAAGAGATCCCTTTCGAAACCTGCATTGACAGAAGAATACAGAAAGTGTGATAATCTTGCCAAAGTGTTTTTAAAAATTCTACAGTAAAGAAATTATTTAAATAAATAAATTGTTTAATTAAATTTTTTAAAAAGCCGAAGTCATTTCCTCATAGGTTAATTTTACCTTCTAATTATTTGTATCTGCTGTTTAAAGTTTCTGAGGGGAGGGGAGATCGACAAGTTCGATCATTCACATCGATTGATTTTGCTTTTATACAAATCGTTTAATTATTTTTTTTTTTAGAACAAAAGAAACCATCATTTCAGTTTAAGTAATTTCTTCACTTGAAGATAGAGTAAGTAGTGCCATCAGGCCTTTCTATGACATTTGTGCTTATGATATAATTTCGCTTTTAAATTTAGAAAAGAATTAGACGGTTTTTCACCTTGTTCCATCCATCGTGTTTTAGATCTATTGAAAGATCTGCGAGCCTTACACCCTTTCGTAAAGTTTCTAATTCTAGCTTGTCATCTTTAATTCCTTAATCTTTTTGTACATAGATATCATCTTGTTACAATTCTTTACGTCAATTTTTTCTAAATGTTGGACTTTTTCCAATGAGTTTTCTTTCAGTTTCATTAAGTGCGTTCTTTCTTGATGAAATATGATATAGGTGACCTCTTATCTCTAACAGCAAAACCTCAAAAAAACAGTTGTCATCAATCAATTACTTAAAATCTTTGGATGAATATTTTCAAGCCAGTTGGCTTATACGCGTAGCTAAGGATATTTGAGACTCTTGAATTTATTTAATTATATTTATGTACTCTCTCCTCTAACAAGGAATTGTTAAATTCCACGGACCTCTACCGCATTTTATCTTGTCTGATTGAATTTTAATCACCGTCATTGAATGGTTGTTCTATATCCAGGGGCACAATATCAGAATAGTTAATTATGTTCAACAATTCTGAAGAGACAAGGAAGAAATCAAGCCTCGCTGTTTGACGGGATTTTTTTACGCCAAGTGAATCGTTTACTATTAGGGTTACGTACTCTCCACGGATCACACAAATCTAATTCATTGTTCTGTTTAAAATTGCTTGTCCCTTGATTGAGGATTCTAATGCGTATTTAAATGTATCCAGGGTCTGATCTTGAACTAGATTGAAATCCCCACATATTACAGAATGAGGGTTATCATACGTTTCTACAATATTTGAATCTTTTTATAGAATTCCGGAGTATCATCATTAGGTCCATACAAATTTTAAGTGTGATATCCATAGAGTGCATATTTATATATCTAGTGCGAACCCAGTTGCCTCCTTGATCTCGATCTATTCTTTTTAATCTTGAATTCGAATGTATTGCTAAATAAAATACACCCCTCTGGCATTTGTGGTATACCTGCAACAAGACTCGTATCCCCCACTCCGCGTTAATCATTACTTTCCCATTTCTGGTCCCAGTGGACATCTTGGAGGGACAGTATATAGAATAGTGTTTGTTTTTCAATATTTTGAAACACATCCTCTACGCTTTTAAGGCGTCATGAACCCCTACATGTTGAAGAACAATTGTTATTGAGCTATTCATATGCAAGTTTTGTTTATCTTTGGTTTATAACTTTTAGTTAAAGTCTGACGAGAAAACGTGGTCGCAACAAATCTTTAGCTATGAAATCTTCATATCCACACAAACCTCTTTACTCATAATACGCATAAATATAAACGGCAAAAACGAAAAAAATTCAACAAAATAAATAATGGTACATATAATGCTTAAGTTAGGTAAAGTTATGTTGGAAATTAAAATAAAAGCAACAAATAGCCCACCCCCCGCAAGGGAGGGAAAATGGTTTTACTATGGACGATGCGGCATACAGCGTTGGAATGAACATTTGGTGCCCGCTGTATTCAGAACTCTCCGAGTGATCGGTATTCACTAAAAAAAAAAATGCACGTAATTGGCAATTAACCTACCAGCTTGCAAGCAAATTAAATTACAAGTATGCCACAAAGTCAATCAGTCATTTATATATGAATACAGGTAAGGGATCTGATTTGAAGATAACAAAATCCATTTCCCAGGGGACAACTAAGATTAAAATGTATTGAAAGTAAATCTCAAAAGGTAACAAACTTCATGAAAAACCTTTGTAAACTGCGCTATAGTCTATTGTTGTATAATTTACCCACTGTTTTGAACATGTTGTCATACCCAAAATAAAAGTGAACAAAAAATTAACTAGTCTTTCTTTTGTGTTTTTGTTTTTATATAAAAAAAAAAAAAAAAACATTTTAAGCTTGAAACCGACGTCCGAACTCCAAAGTTGACGCGCTTTATACTATATAGATCGTAAATTTCACCAATGGTCATGATGGTACACTAACAGAATTTAATACAAGATTTTCTTCACTTCTGGAATATATTAAATGAAACCAAAATATTCAATGAACAAAAAATAGTTTTACTATAAAAACCAACGTAGGTGTATATAAAGTTTGTACACAGATTCCACAATCATGTGTCCCTAAAACGTGTAAGAACACATTAAATTTTTACACCTTAAACTAGCCGCAAAGCCAGATAACAGGAACTCCTATGCGTGTAAAAACACCGTATATAGTACCCTTTATGGGTTTAATGCAAACTTACCAATATACCATCTGTTTGCAATTGGGGGATTATATTTCGACGCAGGCTGTTAATTGTGAGGACTACCACAGACACATATACCACAACTCTCATCTTACTTGCACCTCGTAGACCACAAACTACCAAAAAATTGATTGTGGATATTGTGGGATATTACTTAGTAGTTAGATAAATTCATAAACTATACAAAATTGGAGCAACCCATCACACAAACAAATACCACAGTAATTACGCAACAACAAGATGCACCACAGGCCACAACGCACAGGGCCGCCAAGAGAACTGCGGCGCGAGGGGAACCTTGTGTTTACCTCACTTGACATGTCATATCAATGATAAGATCGCATACCACAAACTACCAAAAAATCTTGTAAGTTCTGTAACCTCAGATACCACAAAGATACCATAATATACATTGTGTGGGATTTGTGGTCAAGAGCAAGAGCCATGTTAGGGATACTGTTAAGCCAGGAAATGCGTTGTTCGAGAATATTTACTTAGAGACGCAATCGGTCATTGTTTATGACGGGAGTTATGACAAGTTGTTTTAAAGTTGAGTTTGTGTTTTATTTAAAAATTGAAGCTGTAAAGTCACCGGCAAGAAGATGCAAATAATGAACAGTTTTTGTAAATGTATAAAGCGATATAATGTAAAATATCGGGGGATCCATAATTTTTGGCATCATAATTATAATTAAAAATGGAAGTTTTATGAGCACTAAAACCAGCTTTAGTGTCTGTGCATGGTCAAAATGACTAATTTGACTTAAAACCCGAGGTCTAGGACGATCTATTGATAATATATTGCACTACGGCTTCAGAGAACACAAGAAAAGAGGTCCTAGACCCAAGGTGTTAATCCTCACAAAATACACCTTGAAACCTTCAATAAAAGAGTAAATTGGTTAAAACCTTAATATGTTGAAGATTTTCAGATTTTTGCTATGGCAATTGATAATTAGAGAAATAGTAGGATTGAAGTTAGCATTCTGCCCACAACCCATGCAATTTATTCCGACGAATTCACAGGGAGGGGCACAACCCGAAATCTTACAAAATAGTACATAAACGTACAACTCTATTCGATGAGCTACTTAATATCAAAAATGCAAAACTATCGTATTACAAAATTTTATTACTCGTGAGTGTGATTGTTGATTCTTCATACACCGGAATCCGTGGCCTCAAAAACCGACACTAAATTCAAACTTTAGCATACGGATTCAGAGTATTGAAATTAGTAATCTCCTGGGAAGTTACCATCTTTAAAACATTTCAAATCTCAGCTCAACATTTTTCAAAATCTCATCTGTGCATTTTCAAATTTTCAACTGCCTATTTCAAATCTCGGCTATTCATTTTCACAACTCAGATTAGACATTGTCAATTCAGATTAAAATCTTAAATCTTAGTAGCATTTTGAAATTACTAAGTGCCACATTTGAATCTCAGTTAGACATAAAAATGCACCGAAGATCTAAGCTTAGACATCTTCAGATCACAGTGCACATTTATAATTCTCCGCTACATATTATAGGTCTTAGTGGAAAATTTCAAATCTCAGCTCAATGCTGTATTTTTAACTTCAATAACCGGATCAGTGGTCAAAAATGATACACTTTAATTTTAGCAACTGATTCACAAGATTGAAAATAGTAATCTCTTTTTGAAATGGGTGTTATATAACAATCTTTAATTGTTTTTATCACACCGAACATGAATATACGTATTTTAAGTGTGTTGTTTTAGTTTATTTAAGAACTGTTGTTCGAGGTTTTAAGAAAACTGTTGTTCAAGTTAAATTACCCCATTTTCTGGTTATCATCTTTCAATAGTTTTATGTAAGTCTCTGCTGAGTATTTATATTGAAAAAGAACCGGCTTTGTCACGGCGAAAATAAATAAACGTACCTAGCTACACAATCATTGTAGAATAGTGGCCAGACTGTAAGTTCTTTCAATTGCCTGCCAGGACCCCACCACAGGCTCCACGTTCCCCGACTTTCAGACCTACCCTTGCGCCAACAAAACGTATTCTTGTTGTTTTCCCTGTCTCCTTAATTCCTGCGCGATTTCCGGGCCAGACGTCCCTTTCCCTCTTTAGTGACCCGGGGCAATCCGTATACCCATCTCAACCGGCTTTCTTGTAGGGTGTATGGTCTCCTTTTAACCATTTGTCCAAAAACCAATCCCTGTCAGACATATGTACCAAACGCACAATAATTGGGTTCGGTGATTGCTGAGCATCTCCCCCTCCGTTTTCTCTCCTTTGGTAAGCCTGTGTACGGTTGCCAATGGGGATATTGTGAAACCTCTCCCCCTGTCAAATAGAAATATTCTGAAATACCGCTACATTGTTTCAAATCCTGGTAGGCGTCATCTCTTTCCCCTTTCTTAATCACGTAAACACAACAAGTTAGGTTTCCTGTCATGGATTTCCATCAAAGTCATACTGTCATGTAACGTGTCAATGTTGGGGTTATGTTGACTCCTTGATGTGGGAATTAATTCGTCATCGATCAACTTTATCCGGGTCACCTTGGTATTCAACGGTGTTAAAGGCCATGGTATTTTTTCTTGTGTAACTTTAATTAATGTTCCAAAGAAGTTAAAACTCTCCCTGCCATTACATACAGCCTTTCTGTTAATCTGCGTTCAACTCGTAGAATTAGGTTTTCGTCGTTGTTAGTCAACATTCTCCGCACCTGTCATGTCCGTTAGTAGTGTTTGAGTTTCCGCCGTGACGAGCACGGTTCACTCGCGAATTTGAAGTCATCGTATCGTTTGACGCTGTTTGACTCGGCTTTTTGGGCAGTTTTTCCGCAGTTATTCTTACTTCTTTTGTCCGTATTCCTCAAGAAATATCTTGTAATATCCTTATCCTGATTCCTGATTAGTATAAAACTATCTATTGAAGACATTGAATAATACATCCATGGCTGGGTTAGGGCCGGAGAGACAATCAGACACGTCCTCCTCTCATGGTGGTGGCGCCTTTTTCGTTTTTTTTTTATTTCCTTATTACTATCTCTTTGGGATAGAGCATCCAATTATGTCTTGTCATTTAGTAAGAAAGCCGGAAAATAGGTAAATAAGGAACACTGTCTATTGCTGGATTGGGCTCTACTGACTTTATTGCTTGTGTACAAACATCAACATGTCACGGTCTGCAAGACAAAACTAGACAAACATAACTGAAATGTTTCAATATCCCTATCTCCCCCCAAGTCTTTGGCATACAGTGTTCAGTTTGGAGTATCGGAAATTGGCACAAGTAGTGTCCATGAGATGCCCATTTTTTCATTATTAGGGGGAAGAGTCAGTGATCCTGTAAAATATCTAATCGAGCTAACGGCCGCAGCCGAGATGCTGTTCAGCCATGTAGCGCCAAATGTCCCGTTTGTCATTAGGTGGGGGATGTCAGATGGATCCTGCTGGATTGTCTCGAGCAATCACATCAAATGTAGTTAAAGGGGCGACGACCCCTGTTTTGGCATGGTAACTTCCAAACATGTGAAGTCTGAGACTACTTGGTCAATCGCACAATGACATTGACCGGCAAATCGTGCACGCTTGGGCAACAGAGATAAAATTGGAGGATATCTCCAATATGCTGCTTTGGTCTTGTGCTAGCGCCAGGATATGTTTTGTACTCGATGGTTATTTAGAAGCCTTGGTGTAGTGCCATCCAGTCTATCCTGCTTTTCATCCTGGCCAGGTTTCAGATCCATATAACCAGATACTCTCTACACAGGCTCTAAAGGAATTTCAGCTTGGTTGAATTGGAGATACCAGAGTGCCATAAGGGTTGGTGTAGTTATTGCAGGCAGGTTCCCAAGCTTGTCATTTGCGTGACAGGAAATCTTTCCCGCTGTCGGAAAAAAACATAGGACCCTAGATTACTTGAAGTCCTTGACCTCTTTGAGTTGGCTACACATCTCTGTGCAGATAGGTTGATGATCGTCTTCCTCATTGACAGTCATATATTCAGTATTCGTGGCATTTAGAATGTAGGCCGACTTTTGTCTGCAGAATTCTCAAGTGATGTTGTTAGTAGATCTTGTCCACCACATGTCAGATCAGCTGTTAGAGCTAGATCTTATGCGTAGTCAAGTCTGTGAGATGCTGACCAATGTGACGTCTGGAAAGAACAGCTGGGTTTGATGGTGAGTTCCTTGTCGTCAGATGGTCAAGACTCTGTCTGAGGATGTAATCAACCACGACTAACAAAGCAATAGGAGCAAGAGTATCTACTTGGAGGATTCCAGTAGTTGTAGGAACTCTTTGTGGGCGGCATCATGCGTCTGCACAAAAAGCTATATGGGTTATCATAAATGATGGCAATTGCCTGACAGTTCACCTGGGACACGAGTGGCGACGAGAAATAGGCAGCATTATCCTCCATGTTAACACTGTCCAAAAGCATCTTGGAAAAATCCACGAACACAATTGAAGCTTTTTCGTGGATAATTCTCAGAACTCTTCTATGATCCTTCTTCTGGACGGGCAAAGTAATATGATGGTAGTCCCGGTAGCGGTAGTGTGGATCTGCCTTTGCGAAAACACTTTGGTTTCCGTCTGAGAATGGTTATCTATGTGAGGCGTGATTCTGTTGAGCAGCACTGGAGTTGTAGATCTTAGAGGCCAGTGGTGACAGTGTCATTCCTCTGTAGTTTTGGGGTTGTTGGAGGTAGCACTTTCTTTGGTAGAGGAATGATGAATGATGTTGAAAAGGCAGCTGGTTTGTGTCCCATGTAGGTGTTATTCCAAATTCTAACAGTTGATCATGGAATAATGGATTCTTCCAGACTACGGCAGGAATGTTGTCGGGACCAGGGTCTTGGTGTTCTTCAGTTTTCTTCAGGCAGATTCTGAAGCTCCTTCCATAGTGAAAGCTCCAGTCTGGATGGGAAGTGGGAAGGGTTGTCTGCTTAATACTTGTGATTTGAGAAGAAGGTTCATCAAGGTTAGTGTTATTCTGAACTGGCTTGCAAGTAGAGAACTAAAAGTGCTGAACCACTGTGCAAGGCGCTCTTCCCAGTTGTTTCCCCTTTGATTCTTATAGGGGGGTAGACTCTTATCGCGTCAGGATCCCTCAAGGCTCTCAGGCAGTAGCATGCTTGTTGTCAAGATGTAGGGCGTCAAGTACTTCAGCCTTTGACTTAAAAATGCTCTCAAGACCCATTGTAAAGCTGTCATCAAGTGCAGCCTTAGCAAGCATCACGGTTCAGCTTGGAGTTTGGTGGATTCTGTATGGTGCTTCTTTTTGGCTGCAGACTTAAGTTTTTCTTGGCTTTGCTGACGGGTGTTTGAGGCAAAGGCAGTAGTCTCTTCTTTCTTCTAGGTAGCACTCCCATGCATTTCTTTGTTGGATGAAGTGAGGACATATATACTGACGTGGAGTTCGGGGTCTTCAAGCTCATCAACAGGTGTGAAACTGTTTATGTACAGCTACATTATAATGCTCACAAAGCTGATTCCCACCCTACCTTCCTCCAGTCTAATTGTTTCATGGGATATCTGGGAGGATGGTTTACTCTACGATAACTTATCTGGCTCCGCCAAGAGACCAATTCGTGATCCGACTTACCGCTTCAACAAGTGTTGTAGGCTCTTGAGTTCTTGATGCTGTTAATCACTTCCGATCTTGACCAGAATATAGTCCAGGTGGACAAGGTCTCCAATTTGGGCCGTCGGTGGTCCAAAGTCTAACTGAATGATTTTGGGAATTTGGTATTCGTGGCAACAAGGTTCAAATTGTTCATGAAGTCCTTCATGTACATTCCATTTATGTTAGACTCGTTGTTGCAAGTGAATCAGCGCGTCGTCAGGCCCAAGCTTAGCGTTGTAATCTCCAGGGCTGTACAGAAGATTATGGGGTGGAACTGTTTACTGGTGGCAGTGGAAAAGTTCACGGTAAAGTGAGAGACAGTGTCTTCTGGATAGTCGTTGTGGGGGCTGTTGTAAAACAGCAAATGACTGTGCTTCAGGATTGCCCGTCAGTATAAGCTTCAAGATGCGCACAGTAAAGTTGACAAGGTTGGCAATGATCTAGAGCTTGTTGATTTTAAAAAGAAACCCCCCCACACCTCCTGTAGCGGCATGCCGTGTTCTTCCATGCAGAGGGCGTTTTTTTTTTTTTTTTTCTTTTGTAATAGTGCATTATCCATGGTATTATCCTGTAGTCGAGGTTCACGGTGCACAATGCGGGTTCTTGTATGCAGATGACATCGATATAACAGTTGTGGCTCAGGTACGAGTTCTTCTTTCGGCTGTTGTGAAAGTGATCTGGGACATTAAATGTGTAATGATGAAAGCATTTTTGCGTATAAACAAAGTGCCATGCTATTTTGGTCAATATCCAGGTTGGCGCGTCCAGTAGGCTTTAGGGCCAACCCATCATCCGTATTGGTATAACATGTTGAGTCAGAAGGAAACAGACTTTAATTCAGGGGCTTTAACCCTGGTGCTACGTTGGTGGATATTCATTCTTTGTCAATTAGCTAAATGTAGCTGGGATTCGCCAGGTCTCACAGCACCCTTTCTGTTGGGGAAGGGTCCTTTGCCTTTGTCTTTCACGGTGACACTCTGCAAGGCAGCCGTTGCCTTTTCTGTCAGGTATGGTCCCTTAGCCTTTTACGCACACACGAACCAACCTGAAGGCAGCAGGTACTATTTCACCATATCTGGTTTGACCTAAGTATACCTATGACCTACTTAATCAATAAAGGAGATAAAGGAAAGAAAGAGTAGGTCACAGCACCGTTGGCACCCACCACTGTTTTTGCCAGACAAAGAGGTGGAGGATGCTGTCGCCATTGTGGAAAGAGTCCTGAGACACCCTCCCCATCTCCTGAGTCCCGTGTGGGGTTGCAACGATCACCGCCCTTACTAGGGATCTGTGCCTGAACCCCAGATAGGCATCACTGATTGAGTCGTTGACTATCCGAGGATCAGGGCGCCGCCCTATGAAATCCTACATTGGATCAGAAAACCTAGTATCCCAGACAAGCCATAAAGCCAAACCTGCCAAACCAACCTAATTGGCTTATCTTGTCGAGCCAACCAGATTGATTCACCTATCCTAGCCAACTGGTTTGCGAAAGTAGGGATAGAGATGGAAGGAGTAAAGTAGGTAGAGTAGGTACGGAGCACCCAGAGGGAGGAGAAATCCCACTGGGGAAATCAGCCACAAACAGGTAGGGGTGCAGGCACTTACATGATTCTAAGGTGTAATAAAGATGCTGGCAAAGGTAATTTAAGCTCCCCGGCACTAGGTTTGTGCCTCCCTTTAATCAAAAGGACTACAAAGCGTATAAAAGTGTGACAAAGACTAAATGATCAAAGCCAACAGTTTTTTTGGGTGTGTGATGCCTATTTTGTCACCTGACTAAACTACAGAAAACTTGAAACTAAAAAACTTGGAAAACACCAATGTACGTCTGCTGGGAAGGTTTCAACTGTATAGTCAGAGGCCAGGCCGGCTTGCGTGTGACGGGCCGGCCAGAGCGCGTTGGGGTTGTGGTTGGGATGGGCACTGGAGCAGAGGAGGGGTCTGGGGGATCTGTGGGCTGTCGGCATCTTGCGAATGGCTGTGCTCAACAGGTCGGACTGCAAGAGGTCCTCATCTAATGCTGGAGGGGATGTGGAAGGTGGCTTGAGATGGCTCTTGGTGCGGATACTGGTAGTATGTATGTGAGACGTGGTGGTTTTGGACGTATGGTACCTTGGATCATATCAATGATGGGTATGAGGGGTATAACTTGGGATCATGGATGTTGGCATCGCCGTGCTCTGGTATGGGGCACCTGAGGGGGACTGGGGACGACGAACAACAAAATCCTTGTCAGTGGTCATCTTGGGAGGGGGGGTGTCTGTACGGAATGTAGTTGCGAATAAACTTCGATTCCGTACGGTGACCCGTCCAGAGCCATCCCCCAATCGCACTACGTACTGGTCATACTGCTGAACCTCAACTACCATTCCAGTTTGTCCATTTGAGGGGGTGTGAGCCTTGTCTGGTTTGAATTTCACTCGGTCACCAACAACAAGTGGCAAGAGTCGTTTGGGTGTGTTCGGACCAGCGTTCAGCACCTCTCATGTGGCGGTTCGGAGTGCTTCCTCTCTAGCTGCCAGGGTTTCTACGAAAAGTTTAGGGGTGTTTCGTACTGGAGCCTAACTACTCTGAAAGGCATCTGTATCAAGGTCACCGGTTGGTGATGGAATTAGTCATGAGAGAAGACGCTTCATGTCTGACTCCGACTTCAAGCACGGCAAATTTACTATGGGGGGTAAGCAACGAGGAGGACGGCGGTGATGTACCACCCAGTTGAGAGAAATTGGCGAGTAAGCTACTGCTGGAATTCGGGACCGCCATCTGAAGATAATTCATCGGGAATGCCAAAGGTTACAAAAGTGTGTTCTGAGGGCAGGTAATGAGCCCATCTGCACCATTGGATGCTCTCTCAACAATCGGCCAGTTGGAAATAACGGTCTAACCACGACAATGTAGTTACAGCCTAATAGTGGAAAAAGTCTGCGCACACCATTGGAAGGGTTTAATCTGGGGGAGTTAAGGGGGGGGTGGGAGCTACTAGGGTGACGGCGGCAAATGCGATTGCAATTGCGTGCACTGGGCTCGAAGGTTGGCAATTGCAGGGGTAATACCAGGCCTTAAAAAAAACAATAGAAGCCTCTGCTCTTGCGGTCATAGAAGTGACCCCTTGGTGTGCAACATGTGGTTGGCTAACACTCACTCTGCGGGAGGGTGGTGGAATGGACAACACGATCCTGTTACAGCACAACACCTCAACAGTGTAAAAACCATCGCGAACTGGAAGTACTCACGTAAGAGTTCTGGAAGCCTCAGGCGGAATTGGGGTTATGCCAGGAACACTATAATATCAAACAAAGGCTGTGTATGTGTCATCGCTTGGCTGTGGCGGTGCGCACTCTGATCCCATGTAACAGACTTGAGGTTGGAGGGAGTTGAGGGAGTAAGTACACAGAGTTAGACAAACACCATTTAGTCAATGACATTGGTGTGTGTGGCAGGTGTGCGTTATACCAGGTCAGAAGCGGTCCTCCAGAGCAAGCAAGGAAAGAAGTGTAATATCAATTGGCCAGCGATTGTATCAGGTAGTATCAATTCCAGGAGCAGCACCTGTGGGGTGGTCGGGCGATGCAATCAGTGGCACGATGACTAATGCCTGGTATGTGAACCATCCGAAATCGGTAACGTAAGGTCTTCTCCTTGAGTCCAAGACGAGGGTTTGGAGATAATTCCTCCAGGGAGCGGTTCAGTAAGATTCTTAAGAGGGGTTTATGGTCAACAGCAATGTAAGATCCTAACATCCCAGGGACGAAATACCTCGCCTGTCTAGAGCATCAGGAAACAGCAAAGGGCCTCGCCCTCTATTGGGGCATATCGGACTAAGCGGGGTGTGTAAACATGCTACCAACAAGGTGATCTTCCACCCTGTGGGACAAACAGAATGGCTGTCTCTTAAGGCAGGAGCAGTGCTTCTGGAGCCGCCAGAACCCAATTTCCGGTTTGGACCAGCGGTAGCCAGGAAGGATGTGGTTTGTAGGGTCACAAAATGCGGACTCCTCCTCAATCTCACTGATTTACGTTTAGATCATCAAAGGCACTTTGTACGGGCTCTCTTACTTGAATGGCGTCTTGGGTTGCATGAGCTGGCGAAACGACGAATATTATCTGAAATACTTGAAGGCATAGAACCATTAACAAGCCCAACAATGAACGTACTATCAGTTAATTAGTGGGCGTTGGGAAGTCAAATAATGGCCTGAAGTAGTCTTGTGCATGGGCGGACATTGGTAAGAGTTATTTCAAAGCAAGCAAATGTCACAGTGTCTGACTAGCACAAAATTTGTCAGGGTTGAGTTGTGATCCCATTCCGGCCGCAGGACATCAAGTATTGGACAGCTTGGAGAAGAAGCTTTTCGGTTAGTGTGTCGGCCCATAGTAGCACATCATCGACGCATTTTGTCTTGTTGGGAATGTTGATATATATAATTGTGTACCTTCTGGTATATCCGTCACCTGACGCTATATAGCTTGAGGAGCAGCTATGTCTGTAGCCGATATCTGCCCAGGTGTGATGATAAGGTGGTCAGGGTCGGTCCTCCTCACGTATGGGGGACCGTCAATAATGCGGTGTAGCCTCCATGAGTCGAGACGTTTCTTCTTGCCATGTGGACTGGACCTGGCCCTGATGGAACGGTGTACAAGGTATGGTGCGTTTTTTCCGTGTGGCATGGGATATTAAGGGCTTGAAAGTCGACTGGGGCGTGTGGTTTACCATTTGTTTGCACACAAAACCATCGATGTGGAACCAAGTCGCAGGCTCTCCTATAGGAGACTGTTCAAATCACACCCACCTGTTGACTCATGGTCAAGCCAGCTTGACAGCGTCTCGCCCACTGGAGTGGGAACGGGAACGGTTTGTTGTGTTGTTTGCCACTGGTTCAGCTTGGGGATCTACCATCAGCTCATGAGAGGGGTATCCATGAGGGGCAACGTCTGATGCTCATGTGTTGAATATGCTGGACTTATAATAGTCAAGGAGATAATGTTGCAGCTGCAACGGTTGTCCTCGGTGGCTGGGTAGGGTAGTGAGTGGGGGAGTGAGGGGGCTGTTGGGTGGGGGGCAGCCACGGGTTGTGGCAGTGGCCTCCTTGAGTGTTGCTGTGGCATCTATCACTTGTGGGATTTGGGCTGTTCCCAAAGAGGAAACTTCCGGAAATAATTCCGGGGAAATACAGGAATCTCTACTCAGGTAAAATCTGTCAGAGCTATCTGTGATGTAAATTCATATGCCTGGTCTCAATCTCGGGCCTTGACCATCAGTGCCTGATATGTTAAGGACAGTGGCTCCGAGGATTTTTATGCCACCATTAGTGGCATGGAATCTTCATTGTGACAGGGATGAGGTCAGACTCACGTAATCCCAGGCGGTGAATGCGTTTCACCCCCGCTAGGCAACTCTGGTAACCTGTATCAGGCCAGGCGTGGACCTGGCAGTGTTATGGGAGCTGATAGGTAAATACCAAGTAGGTAGTCTTGGGGACAATCTGAATGGTCACGGTTCAACAGCGGTTGTGTGGGACTGGATCTCTTCTTGTGCCAAGTGTCCATTGGGAGTGTTGTCGAAAGTGTTAACAGTGTATAGGGCATCAAACACAGGAAAGATATTATAAAAATTGTGGTCAGGGGAATGGTCTGTTCCATGGAGGTTTCAGAAGTGTTAAACAGTAAATTAGGCATAAACACAGCACTTCAAGTCTGGGGAGGTGCTGGTGGGCGTTTCGGATGATCCTGCTTGCGGCAGACACTCTCCATATATGGTGATCGCGATTGCAAAGTTCGACTTGTGCCAATAGGCTGAGCTTCGTTTTCGTATGCGGGCAGGAGCACTCTTCCCATGACCCTTTTTACCCACAGAGGAGCATGGTCCTGATTATTTTTAGTTGTTCACTTGCTTAGCCTTTCTGTATTCTGGATGCTGGTTCAACTGAATGAGAGTCTAACAGTGTGGAACGATCGGAGCGTTTACCAGATCTTTGCCTCCACAAATTGACACTTTCCAAAAGCATATCCTGGTTCTGATTTCGCAGAGAAGATCAGCTGTATGGCTGGATCGGCGATGCCCCGGGTTAGGACATCCCGGAGGATTGCGTCTGTGTAGTTGACATCGTATTACAGCCTCTGGACATTGAATGACAAACTTGGCAGGATGCCCTGCCCCTGATTGGCCTCGGAGTCCTTACGCACAAAGCTACGGGACTTGTCTCATCCCCACGATCTTGGACGCAGTTGTGGAGACGCACCCGGGCGACCATTATGTTCTCCTCGCGTACGGCAGTTGTCTTAATTGATGCTAAGGGACTTCCGATTCAGATTTATTTGGTGAGGGTGCACTCCAGTGCTCGTGTGAGTCTTGGTAATAGGTTCAGAGCAACATTCAAGCCAACTGAACTACACGGTCCTTGCTGTGATTTTGTTGCTTCCACATAGTCTGTCCATCGGGGATTGGAAGTAAGTCCATTCTTAATTTGTACTCAGCAGCGGCATTGGTTGGTTCGTGTGACCTTTTCAACCTGGGCATGTGCCAGAGGTGTGGATAGCGCTGTGGGCAGTAAAAAGTGCAGCTAAAATGGAGGCGTCAAGGTCCTAGGTGCAGCAAAGGATTAGGACATTTCACGGCAGGGCATCTTGGTGTGGTAGGTCAATCACCGTGATCATAAATAAGAACACTGTCTATTCGCTGGATTGGTTGCTTACCGGACGTCTTGCTTGTGTACAACAATCAACAATGATCCGGTCTGCAAGACAACACCAGAAAACTGAGAAAAAACCATAACTAAAAGGATGGAGAATTAAGTCTTTACCGTGGCCTAAAGTCAGGACACCTACTGGGGGCACACCACTAAATAAACTTCCCATAGAAATGCACGTAAATATGCTGTGATTCATGCTTTCATTCCACCCATGTGTTAGTATTTCTTGAATGAATGTCTTAAACTAATGTGAAAAATTTAATTTAAAGTATGTTTGATACATTTTAGTTGAACTTTGAGTAAATACATTTGAACAAGGTTTTGGCTCCTTACCAGACCAGCATTCACAATCGTTCCGACGCCGGTTGTAAAAGGAGATATGGACCGCCTCGAGCATAATCCTGGCGCCAGAGACGACAAAGAAAATTAAAGCGTACAAGAAATAATGTGAACGAAGAGTCAATGGAATACAAATACCCTATCTTCTCCGTGCCACACCGGGAGCCATGTACATGCAGATTTGAACATTTTCTTCAAAAAGAGTTAGAACATTGGGTCCTATTTATCATGGTAATTAAAACAAGCAAGGAAAATGCAAAATGGTCCCTCGCGGATAGACAGAAATCTTACGCAAAATAGGCGCTATATTTTTTTACGGGGAACTATCATTGTTGAACACCAGTATAAGTGTTTAAATCTTAGATCGGAATAGTTTTGAAACAATTGGCATTACAAAATCAAACAACAGTAGTTTAAAATTTTGACGTCAAGTGTTCTTTTCTAGATTTAAAATTTAGTGAGACTTCTTGCATATTACACGGGGGTTATTTGATACGGGGTGGCATATACCCGACAATGGTGCGACTAGTGCCTTGTTGCCATTTACAAAACATATTGCGTCCATGGTAACAAAAGGACGGTACAAAATCAGGCTTTGACTGGAAAACTGATGCATTCAGTTCTACAATGGTTGGTTAATTATAGAAGGGCTTATGCCATGGTTGGCGCGATGTCAAATCCGATTTGCGTAATCTTTAATACCAGGTTGGCCCATGATTGAGGGCCAATAATTAAATCTAGTTGTGTTAAGGTGCCTATTGATATAAGAATGCATTTTGTATTAAGATGCTGTGATAAGAATGATATTTTGCAGTGTCAAAGGTAAGTTATGTTCACAATAAACAAGTTAATAAATAACTGCTGGTGCTTTATCCTGCTACTCAATTTAAACATCAAGGCTATCTTAGATGTGAAATAAGATACATTGTATGCGTACCAGAAACTTTTCTACCTGTGGCCATTAAAAGACTAACATGTGTTTAGTGCAGTTACAGTATAGGCACGTGTTGCAATTGCCATGTGGGCTTTGATTCAAAACACCATTTGATCCATTGTTATACAATTGAATTAATCCACATCCGGATAAATCATGGTATGAGGAGTCGGAAAAAGAATCAAGTAAAGTACAATAATTCCAAAGAAGCATGAGCTTGCACCAACATATGGGTAAACGGCCTTGTGTTTGTCAACGTTATTCCTTAACTGACGCTGCTGTTTAATTTATGAAAATCAGACCGATGTTATTAATACTGTAAGATTATCCGGGGTCTTCTCTTTCTTAAAAACAGTGATACGTATTCCTTTTTGAAGCAGACGATTCAATTATATTGGAGATGCTTAAAATTTGCTGGGATCTATAACATCAGAGACCACCACTTAGCACTTTAATCTTTTGTTTAACCCCCAAACACCTTTTCAAAATAATAATATAGTAGATAGGCACATTGGACCAAACTTATAATGAAAAATAAGGTATTGTCGACATCAAATCAGGACATTTTCTAGAACGTTTTCGACCAATTCTCGCATATTACTAACTTCGATAGAGAGTAAGTCTAAAGATTAGTCTTATAAAGGAATTTGATTCAAACTTTGTCGTTTGGAACTGCTGATTCATTTTAACCTATACAGTGATTTCCTAGGTAAAAGTTAACATACAATTGCTAAGCAGCAACCAAAACATGTCACTGAATACCATACAGTGACTAAAATAAAATGCATTGACCTGAAAAATGTACTGTTGCATTGAATATTGAAAATTTAATTCACCTAACGCCATTTTTCGAATGTGGTATATAAGCTATGGTTTTCTTCGGGTATTTGGTTTCTGTGGTTCAGATTTCAATATATTAGCCTAGTGCTTTGAGTAAAAATTCTGTTAGTCAACTTCGTGATAAAAGTGTTTGGGTAACTGGTGTAACTTGAAGGTGTTGAATAAAATTTGTTTGCCATGCGCCACACTCAAATATATATGAGATTTTGTCAAAATATAAGGGGTAATGTAACAGGGGTCATAATTTAAAAAATTACAGACGCTCAAATTGTGTTAGAATGTTGGCCCATATGCTTGTAACTACACTCAAAAAAAACGGTCCCAAAAAAATAAGTCCCCTCTTGGATGACCAGACTTTGTTATGATCAACTCCCTTTGATGGGTGTATTTCGTCCATTAATAAATTGATTGTTTACAGGAAACAGTTTCCCTATGTAATACAAGGTCATCATTTGTTGCAAGTAATGCGTGTTCTAACACAGTAAAAATGATGTTTTCTAAACAGGCCAAAAAAAGTTGGCACTTTTAACTTGTTGGCAACTTATTGCAACATATGTGAAATGGAACCCTTTAATGTGGTCCTGGATGCAAAAACAATTTGAAATGCACTGCAAATTATTCAGCTTGCAATCCCGATTTACATTCTTTTCGTAATGATAGGGCAAGAAGTGATACAGGTGATTGGTCATGAAAAGAACAGATAATTCGTAAGATGTTGATTCAGGTGTGGGTCATGAAAGAGAAGCTAAATTTAAATGAATGCTTTAGGAATGAACTGATTGATGATTGATGAATGGCAAATGTTGCAGCAATCTTTCATGACACATTTTGCAATGTGAATTTTTCTTGCAATGGTTTGTTAAACTGAGTAAGAACGAGCGAGATGCACTGCATTTCTGAAAGAGGTTCTTTGTACAAAGAGATTGCAAGGAGAATGCCGCTTGTGAGGTCAAAATTTTTCTCGTCAGGAGACCCCTCTGTACACAGTTACGGCAGGACATGTCCATCATTAACATGCTATACCCGCGCAAGATTACCGGTTAGTATTTTAAATAAAGGAATAACATTTTGCATAATCATTGCTATTGGATTCAATTGATTAAGCCAAATAATGTTACTAAAAATAATCTCGTCTCACTATTAGCTTTTTCAACTCGTCAAATTAGAGGGCGTGTACACAGAAGACCAGGCAACCGAGCTTCGCAATGGTCTCCAGACAGAATAGACTCAATGAATAATGGCCTACATGCAAGGAGACCAGGAATGGTGAAGTTGAATGATGGTCTCCACAAGAAGGGAAATGAATCTTTATGTAATGAACAGTTTGAAACATGCACTCAACTAAAACTGAAGCGACTTAAAGTAATGAACTTTTTTGTAAACATATTGGCACTTTAGAAGTTGAAAAGTGCAACTTTTTTTGTCTGGTTTGAAAACATCATTTTTATACACAAATGCTTGGTTTGTTAGAAAAGGCATACCTTTCACAAATGATGAACCTGTATAACCTGGAAAAATGTTTCCTGTAACACTAAATTACCTTGATGCTATGAAATATACCCATCAAAGTGAGTTTTTCATGACAAAGTCCTGGTCATCCCAGAGGGGGACTTACTTTTGGGACCGTTTATGTTAAAGGTCTAGGGAAATAATTTTCAGAAAGTCCTGCCTTTCAAATGGTGTCAAATTCTTCGTATTAGGGCCATTTCTTCGTCACGTATGGACTAAAAAAAAACCGGTAAATTTTTACTTTCAACCTAATACGACATTCGACTTGCAATGATGCACTTTAACGACCGGGAACTCGTACATCGTAAATTTTCTTGAACCAAAAAGACGAGTAGCCTCATGAAAGATCATGGTTGCTGGGGAGCGCATAAACGTCAGTTTTTAATAATTTAATACATTTTACCCCTAAATATTAAATGAAAGGTTCCAAATGTAACCTTTTTGGATTTAGCATCCTTTGAAACCAAAATAATGTTAACCAGATTCTTACCGTGTCGATTAATATTATTTTTAAGTACATTGGGCTAAGCACGATTTACTATGCTAAAGCTACCCAAAAGGTAGCCAAATCATGTAAAATTTTATTGAAGTGATTTATTATCATTAGATGTATTGATATTTTTTTTTTATTTAATACTCCAGTTATAGTTATTTTTACACCAGGGCAGCTGTTAACGCCTTTTAAATAAAGCTCTAATATAGAAAATCTCGACTTTGTTATAAATGCCGGATCCGGATTTTTTTTTCGTTTCACAAGTATTCTGTGGTCTGTCATACTATATACAAATGTTTTACTGCATCAAACGAAAATCCGATTCACTCAAAACTTTCGAGCATTTTAGTTCATCTTTAATTTTAGTTGATTAAAGGTAACAAATACCCTATATTTTAAAAAAAAAAACAGGCATTTTATTTTACACATTTTGTGCATAATATCAACTATATAACAAACGAAATATTTCCAGAGGCTTTTTTAATAAACTAGAATTTTCGCGGTTCTCGCTTTCTAGGTTTCAGGTTTTGTGCTGGTTAGTTGGGACTGGTTGGGGCGGGGTATGCTGGTAATTTGGTTGCCAGTGGGTTCATGTTGGCGGTGGTGTGATGCTTCTGTTCAGAACCTTATCGGTCGCTCTGAGCCCTTTGTTAACGGAGGTGGCTGGGGAATTTTTAGTTGAGAAATTGAAAGGCAGACGTTTTCCTGCAAGTTGTTTATATATATTGTTTAATTGATTTCAATATGAAAGTGGTAATTCCGTGGCTGTATATTCAGGCGACACCTTGCAAGTTTTTTAGGTTGACTGTTGACTGGAATAAGTTGGATGCATGTATCTTATCTATCTTCCAATCATACATCACTCAGTAGTAGAGATTGTTGTACTAGTTGAAAAAAGTGCTTGGTCACAGGAACGAAAGTTTAACTAGAATTTTCGCGGTTCTCGGCTTTCGCTATTCTTGATGGGTTTTGGGTTTTGGTTTGGTTCCTTTCCGAACCTTATTCTGGCGTCTTTGTTCTAATGGAAGGGGGGTGGGGGTGGGGTGGGCTTTTTGGTGAATGACAGTTTAAATGCAGACTGATTGCGCCGGTAGGATCGGCCTCCGACTGTTTTTCAGTTAGGGATGGTGCGGGGCCCGCTTTCCGAACTTTTTGTTGTCCGTAGGAACTTAATTTGTGTCCCCAAGGTAGGGTCTTAGGAAATTAAATTTGTGAAATTTTTCCGATTGGGAGCCGCAATTTGGCTAAAGTGAGCTTTTGAGGCAAAAGTTTACCAAAAGGAGACCGTATGAAACTGAATTTTACTTCAACCGGGGTCCTCGGGACACAGTATACTATTGAAAGATAATTGTAAATTTTTACAATATGTTTCGGGCATTCTGCCAACAAAATAGGTAAATGTTACAGTTAACTCTAAAAGTTAATTAAATTAAAACTCTTGAAATATGTGTATTCGGTGAGTTGATTAAAGAGCCTTGGGAATATGTTAGGGATAAAACAGCAACGTATGAACCATACACCAACCTATCAACCTCCTGTATTTTAGACCATCTTTTAAATGTAAATTAACTACTTTTAAAACTTTTACGGTAGGCTTATTTAGTTGGGTGTTCTAATGAATGCTACTGTCTTCGATCCTCCTATAAAACTTTCCACAATTACACAAGTACAAATGACGACAAAGCAAAGTACCTTTTACTGTACTTCTATAGTTTTACATTCTTAACCACGCAAATGAATTTTAACACACATTAGTGGGATGGGGTGGGGGGGGGGGGGGGCTCCTGGATCCCATACTCCAGACAATTCTTTCCCATTGGAAGAATTCGGCAAAACGCTGCGACAGCAATGCAATATTATTGGCTCTAAACATTACCTATTAGTGAAAGAAAAAACCTCCCCCGCTTGTCGATCTGTCGCTCCTTTCGGGCTGCCACCTTCTGGCCTGCCCCGTCCGCCCCTTTTTTTTTGCCTCTTTCTTTCTTTTCCTCCACATGTTTACCCAGACAGTGGAAACAAAGGGCGGTGGAGTGAGTTAAAGGCACGATCAGTGGTTTGCAAAATATTACACAAAAAAACCTAAAAAATTTTGAAATTCGCAGGAATAGCTTAAAAGTTGAAAGAATTGAGTATGTTACAATTCTCAAATTAATCATTTTCTTCCAATTGAAAAATTGACAGAAAAATGAAGAAAAGCAGGGTTCAAAGATGTCTATCTCGCATTCAAATTACGTGTTTTGGTAGTAATTGTCCGTGAGCGTGGCGGACAGTAATGACTAAAAAATCAAATTTTGTGGCCTATTACGCTGCTTTCGGTCCGGTGTGCTTATCACTTGCAGGGTTATGTTAGGACAACCACGAACCCCGAACTGTTTCACAAACCATGGAAACCATCATATAGTTGAATTGATTTTTTGTTCTTTTTCTCGATTTTTTGTGATTTAGCAATCACGGATAGTGCCTTTACACAAGAATAGCCAAATTAAGTATATATAACAATAATTGGTACTGATACTTTTTTAGAATTTTTGTGTGGCAACCTTTTATTTGTTCATCATAGAATACAGCAATAATATGAATAATTATGTAAATAACTGCAGTATGTGAAAAGTAACTTACAATATTACCATTAAAGATGATTTAAATAATACATTATGAATCAACCTGATCTCCAAATACATAATTTTTATTACATTATTATTATTGCACCAGGTTTAAAAAACAGGAAATCGTTGAATGTGAGTGGCCTTTAAAATATTAAAAGCAGTACAGTAAATTTTTTTTTTTTAAATATGTAAATTAAATAACTTTTTTAAAAACAAAAGATGACGATTATTAAACCAAAATTATGCACACGTAAAGTATTCAAATCTCAACATTCATTGCCAACAAAAACACACAACGACACATCAAACCCAAATACGCAACACACGTATACACGTACGCGCACACGCACTTACGCGAGCAAAGTCCCGAAACCCCCCCACCCGATTTTCCTTACTGGGCACCTAATTCCTATAAATTAAATACAACTCGATAGCTTAAAGTTACTCATTTCTATTGGCATCAAATTGAGTACCAACATTCGCATTAAGTCACTACATGACGTCATAATGGAAGAAATATGAAAATAGATGGAAATGATATTTCGCAATTATTACACTGACTCAAAACAAACTGTTTTGTTTGAACTTAAAACAGGCTCATATCTCAAAAATGACCAAAATATCAGTTATAGTTTAATTCTCAGCTCACACAATTTTTTAAGTTACAGGACATGTCACCAAATACCTAACAAATAAGCTAATGTCATGTAAGATACAAATTGGGCTATTTTTTCTAATTTTACAAATTTCCTTGGTTAAAACTACTTTGTCCACAGCAAACGCAAATTATTTATTTTTTTCTATAGGTAGCACGTAGTCCTAAACATGGTCAATTAGATCCTGCAGTGCAATAACAACATAGCACGGAAGCCCTTTGAGTGCTCTAAGAAGTGCCCATAAATGGAGATGAAAAGGATTTTAATATGTCATTTAACCATAATCCCACAACACCGTAGATAATCAGATTGCGTGTATCACTCGTATGTCACCCCCGTTACCAATGTTATTTTGGCATAACTTGACACAATGTATTGATGGGATATTAGTGATTATTGATTCTTTCCATGGCCCAAATACATGAATATAGTTGCTAATCTTGAGATTAGATCGTGAGATCGATTTCACTATATCCCATAAACGAAGTATGAAGGTATTTTTAAGACTGCATCATGTGCAGATAATGAAGTTACAAAAGCTTTAAAACTAACCAGCGTTATTGGACACTGGTTGACATAATGGTATTATGATATCGTATCGATTCTTCCAAACGGGGACATCTGGCAAAACGATCTATTACGTAAGATGTGGCGATTTTTCTTTCCATTTAACTTTCGGGGGTCGCAAACGGCGACACCCAAGCAAAAAATGTCTTCTTCAAAATAACATCATACGTATTCGCCATTACAAAATATCCCTATATACCCTTATTTATATACGGGTTAGATTAATTATTTACAACCAGTGGAAGAAGGTCAAAACCTAAAAAGGAAATGCCTAGATTGCCTCAGCAATTTCACTTCTAATTACAAATAACAACACACCCCTGCACCAAGTACGGAAGCCGAGAACAGGAATATCTAGCCAATTGAAGTGGTAGAAGAAAAAAACCATCTCTCGAGAATAGGTAACAACACCACTCGGAGCTCAAACAACTTACGCAGATTATCTTCCTTCTTTTCAAAAACAACTTTCTCTGCTACACGATCTCTCGAAATCACTTAAGAATTCCCATGTTTGAAACATTTTTGTCAGGATTTCCAATATATTGCGTATTGATTCACATCATATACCTTCTCCTTCTACTCCCGTTTCTATCATCCCTACCAAAGTCCTGCAATGTGCGTGTCGAATCTAAACAAATTAAGTTAATTAACACAAAATGCTACACTATAGAAGACAACTCGCACGACGACGAAAGCAATATGAGGGGCGTCCCGCCCTCATAACCAGTGTGGGCAGGAACAAAAGGCTGGTGCAATTAAAAAGAAGGTCCTGTGGCTAGCTATGAGCGGATGTGAGTGCTTCAGCGACTCCGAATAAATCTCCAGTGACTGAGCTGAACCCATGTAAAGCTGTAGGGGTGTTCAGATGCAGATGACACTGGAAAAAAATTTGTGCTGGTAAGATAATTCTACAGTGGTGCTGTTGTAGCCGTTGGTGGTAAGCCCCTGTTTGGTCTGATATATACAACCATCAGGTTTTGGGGGGGGGGGGGTAAGGTGAATGGATGTCCAGAATTGAAGCTGGGTAGTTTTCTTGGCAATTGCTTGGAATAATTACGCCCCGGGTTGACAATAATCAATTCATGCGGCGAACAATATCTTTCTATTTTTGTTTATTTATATTATATTTCTTGTTTATTTTGATTGATTTTTTATTTATATGTATATATTTATTCCTAATGTTATTTTGTTTTAATTATGTAATTGTATATGTGTTTCATTTCTTATTTTTATTTTACTCTTTATTTTACCAGTATTTAGTCCTTTAATTTGTTTATTTTAAGTTTTTATTGTAAAAATTTTACTTTAATTAATAATTTTTTTTAGGGTTGATTTTATTTCTTGATATGTTTCATTCGATTTTTTTATATGTATAGTATTTTTCAACATCTGTGTTTTTAATTGTATTTGTGTTTATTTGCTTTGGTTTGATTTTACTTATTTAGTCATCTTATTTTGTTTTAGTTGCTAATTATTTAAGTTTTTCATTTTACGATTTATATTTATTAATATTTTGTGTATACGGCTTTGATTTTATTAATTTTTAAAATATTGTTTATTATCCTCCCGTTTTTTTTATTTTTCTTAACCATGTTGGCTTTTATTTTTATTATTTTGTCGTTTTTTCTTTATCATTTATTTTGCCTGATTTTTAAAAACTTATTTGGTTTACATTTAATTATTCATTTTATATTTCTATTCCTTTTTTTTTTGGGGAGGCGGCTATATAAATATGTTATTATGTTATTTAGTTCTTTTTTTATTTAAACCAATTTATTGTAAAATGATATGCTAAGACTAAGTGTACACAGGTTTTTTTGGTTTTCTTTTATAACTTATGGTTATTATTTTTATCTGTGTATTTTATTTTTCGTTTTATTTTTTATTTTTAATTGGTACTGATTTTTTCTTGTTTTCATTCCATTTGTTATTTTATCATTATTTATTTGTGTTAATTTCTTTGTTATGCTTTAGGCTATATGTTGACCTTTTGTGATGGTCATATGCGGAAAAAAAACATCCCTGTCTAAACCAAAACAATAAACATTCTAAAAATACAATAAACAAAGAAATAAAACCCCCCAAATAAATCAGCCGAAAGTGGAATTCGAAACCCAGATTAAACGGGGTTACTATCTTAACTAATCATATCTAAGGAATCATTGACAGAGCCATCGAGGTAAGCCAAACCTATCAGGGACACAAGCTGTTCGTTATCATTTATTTTGTACTGAGTTTTTTAAAAAAATTATTTGGTTCCATTTATTTTATTTCATTTTATATTTCTATTCCTTTTTGGGGACGGCGCTATAAAAAAAAGATCGGTTTTATTTATTATGTCCTTTTATTTTAACAATTATTTGACTGATATTCTATGACTAAGGGTTACACGGGTTTTTATTGTTTTATTTTTGTAATTATTGTTATTATTTTCTAATCTCTGTGTATTATTATCTTTCGTTTTTTTTTATTTTTTTAGAATTTGGTCTGACTTTTTTTTATTTCAGTCCATTTGTTATTTTATATCCATTTTTTTTTTTTTTTTTTTTAATTCTTTTGTTATCTTTAGGCCTATATGTATGACTTTTGTGATGGTCATATGCGGAAAACATCTCTGTTACACCCAAACAATAAAAATTCTAAAAATACAATTAAAGAAATAACACCCACCAAAAAAATCAAGCCGAAGTGGAATTCGAACCCAATCCAACGGGTCCTATCTTAATAACGAATCATATCTAAGGAATCCATTGACAGCGCCATCGAGGTAAGCCAACCTTTCAGGTGAACACCAAGCGGTTCTTACTTTATTTTGTACTGATTTTTAAAAAAAATTATTGGGTTCCATTTATTTTATTCATTTTTAATAATTTCTATTCCTTTTGGGGAAGGCCTATATAAATATCTGTTTTATTATGCCTATTATTTCTTTTTTTATTTTAACAATTATTTTAAGTATATTCTATGACTCGGTGTCAACATCAGTTTTTATTGGTTTTTATTTTGGTAATTATTTGTATTATTTTCTCATCTGTGTATTATTATTTTTTCTTTTATATTTTGTTCTTTTTAATTTGGTACTGATTTTTTTCTTTTTTCATTCCATTTGTTATTTAAACAGAACTACTATCTATCATCTACAAAATATTTCAGCCAAAAAAAAACACGAAATAGGCCTAATGATCATTGGGGAAAATGACACCCAAAATTATATGACTGGTCCTTCCTCGGCGTTGCAACACGGCATATCATTGGTTAATTTCGTCAAAAGCTCTTCCAGGTACCCCCGCCATTTAAGCTTTGAACGTCATACCGGACATCACCGCAACCAACTTAATGTCTATAGTCCAGAAGCACCTTGGGCAACCGCTATTACACGTGCACTTTTACCCAACTACCCTACGTGCAAATCCGCCCGAGGGGAATCAACCATCACTAATTTCCTTTTTTGGGGCAGCAATATTTATTTTCCAAAAAAAAGAAAACACTTAAAAAAAAAGACTACACATAAGTGATTTTAAACAAAAGCCGCTCTCTAGACAGCGCATTTTCCGATACATCTTTAAAGCAGTGATAGCTGATCTTGTACATACTTCAAAGCCAGTAAACAACCCAAACTTTCCATTTAAATAAAAGAAACAAAGTTTACAAAAACAACACGGTTTTTACCTAAAAAAACTTAAGTATAGAATTACACCTACACCGACCAATTTATAGGGGGCTCAAACACCAGCTTGAACAGTAATTTGCACTACCATTTTCACTGCCGAGATTGTCCGACAGTTACGGAGATCCGCGAACAAAACAGCCCCAAAATGGCCCGAGTAAAAGTATATACTGTCGCTACGCGACCGATATTAAGGCAAATTAAGAATACTATAGTGTCATTAAACTATCTTACATATTTTGAAACTCACAAACTAAACAACGCCTACGCCTGCACTCTTAGTTTCAGAGAAATATCTCTATTGTGTGCCCGCCTGCCTTAAGGCATGGAAGACACAAGGATCCCTTTGTCAACACTTTGTCTGTTGTTGTGATTTCGCCTGCCTTAGACATGAGACACTTAAGGGATCATTCTATCCATGTTGTGTTGTCTGGTGTTGATCTGTTGTTGATGTGAAAAGGGTTACATTTGCCTGTAATACCGTGTACTTCGCTGGAGTTAAACCAAACTTGAGTCTAGTTGCAACATTGGATCCTTCATTTTCTTGATGAAAGGTCAAGGTCACATACCAAGGTTCAAAAGGTCACATGAGGTCACGTTTGTATAAAATGACTCTTTGAAGTTTGAAGTTCAATTGTAACTAAACTTGGTTTTAAATAGTGCATGCACACCCTCATTTGTTTTGAGGTCAACGGTCACATATTAAGGACAAATGGATATATTAGATTGGAATTCAACCTAAATTCAGGTACTCCCAGATATGACTCGGAGGCTTTTTCTAAGTCTGCCTTGACTATAGCATCATTGAACAGGGAACGGTGTTTTTTTTCTGATGCAAAAAAGTAACATAATGCTGATTGTGTAACAATCTCCATGCGATATCCTAATCAGCTGGCAGGCACCACCCACAGAGGAACCAATATCATCTTCCCATCATACCAGGGATTGTCATTTGTGCGCACGAGAGGCCACATCGACAGTATGGGAGTGCTATGTGAAAACGGCACCGGGTTGTATAAGCAACCTTAATGTTTGCTGACAACAACATCGAAGTCTTCACTTCACCAATGGGCTCAGGCTGTGTGCATATTTACTCATTCTAATCTACAAGTCTCCATCAATAGACTTCAAAACAAAGCACCTAAATTCAACTCTGAATTCCCCACCAACCGCATTTCTTCCACCACCAAACCGCAATTTTCTCTGCATTGTCAATTTCAACATCAACAGCCATTAGTACCCAATGTGGCTACAATGAAACTAATAAAGAGGACAAGCTGTCAACGCTGCAGTAAGACCAAACCAGTCCTTTTATTTATGTGTAGCACAAAAAGAGGCCAAGTGCCGTCGATCTTAGGGTATGTGGGCAGGCACCCCAATCATGTGCCAGGGAGTTTGTTCAAGATGCTATTGCGTGAACATACTTCACTCTCGTCCTCTTTAATTGGTCTTTAAGAGAGAGTGCGGTCCAAGGTACATCCTAGTAGACAGGATTATCACATGTGCTCCAGGGGTGTTCCAGACCATTACCTTAAGCTGACGCACCAAGCTCACAAGGTTGCGCAGATGGAAAGCAACACAACCTGTGTCTTTGAATGGATTTTTCACGTTGGGTGGTTTTTCCTCATAATAAAAGGAGTGATTCACCCGGGCCCGTGCCAGGATTTTTTTCGGGGGGGGTGCGGAATTTTTTCCAAAAGGGGAAACCTTTTTCCCAATATGTGGACCTTGTTCACAATAAAGGGGGGTGTAACATTTGCAAAAGTGGACCTTTTTTTACCTTTTTTGGCCCAAAAATTGTCCCTTTTTGACCAAAAAAATCCTAAAACCCCTATTTTTCCTAGCGCGCTGTTCGCTCGTACACATCGTTTTTGTGGACCTTTTTGGAATTTGGAAGATTTGGAGGGTACAATCGCGCACCCCCCCCCCCCCCCGGCTACGGCCCGCCGTTTCATCCAAGCTTTGGAGAGTCTTCTTTTCAACAACTGTGAAGTCCTCATCTTGTGCGCTAATTCAAAGATCGTCTGCATAATAAAACGACAGTTTTCCTGCACCTATAGGTTGGTCGTTGTATAAGATGTATAACAGGAGAGGTGCGAGCATTCTGCCTTGGGGTATTCCATTATAAGCCTACGCCGTACGCCCATCGGCTCTTTTCGCTTCTAGCTGAATAAAGATCATCCTGTTTCGCAAGTAATCCTTTAGCTCGTCAAGCGGAATCCTTAGTGAGTTTCCAAAATCTTATGCCGCTGTGTTAAACAGTGTCGGGAAGCTGCTGATAGCGACGAACACAACTCGGTTACAAAACCCTTCTCGAAACCATTCCCGATGTGTTGGTTAGTTGTATGGTTGGTTTGTTGTGATGTACCCTTGGACGGAAACCTGCTTGTTCTGGGGTATGGAGGTTTGTTCGTCTATCACATGTCGATATGGTGAGCAGGGATTCGTTCAAAGGCTTTACAGAGGATGAGACGTGATATTAGTTTATAGCTCTGGATATTAGCTGGATCTTTCGTCAGGGGCGTAACCAGGCGGGGGGGGGGGGGGGATGGGGGCGCAAGCCCCCCCCCCCCACACGGAACCCTTCCCCCCCCCTCTTGCCCCCCCAAATGAACTGACCTTTGACAGTGTCTATGGAGGAGGACCCAAATTAGGCCCCCTAAAAAAATGCCTTGGCACCCTTCTGCCCCCCCCCCATTTGCAAAGGTTTGGTTACGCCACTGTCTTCTGACATTTTTTTTAAAGAAAAGAGCAGTTCTATTACATTTCACGGTAGGCGATTTATGCTCCTGGATATGCCAATAATTATATTTTGGTTGCTCAGGAGAAAACACCAATCAGTTTGGTATTTTTTGGCAGAAGAAAACACACTTCACATTTGTTATTTTTAAAATGTCTGAATTTTTAGAGTCTGTATATATACAATTTTGCTGTTGTTGATTTTTATATCGATATCCTAATGCAAATCTAAGGTATTTTAAATTTGTTTTTGTACAGCATATGGTCATTTGGATATAGTGCGCTGCAATAATTCTATATATTAATACCGGTTTTGTTCTGCCTGGTGTCTGTCTGACCGCGCGTCTATTTCTCGGAGACCGAGGGTCGCACGTTTTCCTGGAACTTGGTGGGTTGGGAGCGCCTTGACCCGTCCAAGGACCGAGTTTTGTATCGGTTAGGTGGTCAAAGGTCATCAGGGGTCATTCAAGGTCAACCACAAAAGGTCAGATGGGGTAAACATTGGTGTGGACATGAAACTTGGTGGGACGATGTTGATGTCGGGTCAATTAAGGCCAGGTGATTCGTGTGAAATATAATCATAACACACCACACACACTCGCCCCACATACACACCATCACACATACACACAAACCACAACACCCACACACAACCACAAACCATCAAACACACACCACACACACCACGCCGCCGCGCGCACACACGCGCGCGCACACACACACGCGCGCGCGCACACACCCACACACACTGTGGCCTTTACTAGAGTGACATTCATGTCTAACACAATCTGATCACTTTAATTAGGACTCTCCGTATTAACATTACCTTATAATTTTGAGGTCAAAGCATTCACAATCAAATGTGACGAGGAAAGATTTTTTAATTCACACCTCAAATTACGTTAAAACTTTTTCGGGTTAAAGAATTAGAGCAGTGACAGAAATAACAGTGCCCGCTTCTCACCGCCCATCTATCGTGTTCTCCCTTTTGTGGGCTTACGCATCATTTGTTTCAGAACCCAAATAGCCTCGTCTACAAACGTCAGCAGTTTTATGATTAGGCCTAGCTAGGTAGGCTAGGGCACTCTCATGGGGACAACTCCGCTCAGTTTTTTGTTACACCGGAAATATTTTTATTTTGCCACAATATTGAACTCTGATTAGACTACTTGACATTAACACGTGTCGAATTCGAGTGTCCTACTGAAACCATTTCGAGTAATTTATTCATTCCGTTGACTTGTATCATATCCGTATTTCTCATTATACAAATATTCTATTCAGGGAATTCCGATTATACGACCTCCGGGATATATAGCGATAATTTGCATAACACTTATGTGCAATTTTTAAGAAGATGGTTCTTTCTGTCTTTTCAAATGCAAGTGTTTTCAATGTGGTTTATATGGGCGAAAAGCTATGGTTATATTCAGACATCTAGAGCGTTGGTACATGATAAAGGCCTAGATGAGAAAAAAAACTGGGCGGCAACCTTATAAAACAACGTGAATGCAAACACCGTTTAGTGCCAGATCAGGTATTCATACACCCACCAAAAAAAAAGCTCAGTTCGGGTCGTTCTAACGCCCTCCATAATGGTCTTTTCCATTGAAAAGCGTGTAAGTGAGTTATGTCCCCTTAAAGTCCCGGCTTCCGCCGTCAACCTTCTCTTTTGGCACGACCTAACTCTATAGGGGAAAATGGGAGTTTCCATATACTACTTCCACTAACGTCCTAGCTGGTCCGAGGGCATACTTCCATTGAAAATAGGGTATAGCATGTAGGGGGGTATTTCCTTTTCGCTCATCCGTTTAAACAACTTTACTGGATGAGGAAATAACGATTTATTTACTTGCCAACCTCGGCAAGCAATTAGTGTTGGTGAGGAGAGTCCGATTTAATAAAGATTTGAATAAAATAAGTGTTGTCCTATAGTTTTTAAGTCATTGTTTTCTTCTATTAATTGTCCCAATTGGCTTATACATACACTCTAAAGTAACTAATATCCAAATAATTGTTGTTAGGACTCAAATCATTTTTTAGAGTTTTGTTTGGATTAATCTAAAAGATTCAAAATTCAAATCTAATGGATGTCACTAACTCACAATCCTTCGGATTTATATCTTTGTATTTGTGAGTGTAACCAAGGACTGCCTTGGAATCCGAGGTTCTTGAGATGTTTTCCCACGACTTATGCATTAGCGCGAGAAGGTACGCATCTACAGCCTGTCTCAAAAAAAATGGGAACAACAGAAAAAAAATTAGTTAAATATGAAATTTCAAAATAAGTCATGTCTTACTTGGCATAAGTGAAGTAACCAAAGACCAGGCTTTCCAATGGTGTTTGTTTCATCTTATTTGCTCCTGTCAATCCCAGAGATATAATAATTTAATGCTATATACCAACATCGATTTTGTGCCATTTTATGCATGGCAGAGTGCTTCATCCCAGTTATGGCACGCTGTCTTGAAGCTCACAACAAAAGGATTGCAACTTGAGACAAGAGAAACAAAACACAGATTAAAGCAACAAATAGTCCTAGTTTTAATGATCGACACAAGTTGTAATAGTCACATAATACAGTTCAATGATAATATATTTCTTTCAATAAATAATAAACAATCAATATGTATTGCACGTCAAGAAATGAAACTTTAAAATTTATTTACAATGGTGTATCTGTAAATCATGCCAGAAGGCATGTAATTGTAACCAAAATAAACACTGGGGACTACTTCCAAATCCAAAGAAATGGTTTTAAAAAATTGCACTATATTTGGTGTCATTACTGATTGTTTGAAGTCATACAAATTTCGAATTGGAAGCAAAGTATCAAGTGTTTGGTAGAAATTTGCGGTTTCCATTGACTTCAAGACCATAAAAACTCTCTCTCTCCGCCAGGTTGATGTACGCCGGCCTGTACGCTCATTGTTCTCTTCTAACAAACAGGGTGTCGAATGTTATTCACGTTGTATCTTACAAGCCATATCTTACTGATCATAACTTCCACCATTATGTACTTTTAGAGTTTTGTTTTTTTTTTTTTATGAAGTTACCCTTTTTAAAAAAAGAAGTTTCATATCGTTCAAGTGTTAATTAACTTATGTTTAAAACAATTCGTTAACGTTTTCACTCAACCAAAAAGTTGCACAAATCTCGATTTTTGTGTTCCGCAGTAAACTGAGTTATCTCTCGATTGACAAGTAAATTAGATGAAACAACATCCTCGAAAGCCTGGTCTTTTCTCTTTAGTGATATCAACACGACTACTTATTTGAGAAATAATATTGGAAAAAAATCGGTTTTTTTAGATTTGTACCATTTTTTTTGAGACAGGCTGTCTTACTTTATACCATAAAAACAATAATAAGAGATATTATACTGAATCTCCACACGTTCTCTAACACAAAACAAAACTACACACAACCCACAGTCTTACATCACTGCAAAAACATTGGTTCGAAGTGTGCTGCGAGACGTGTTAGCTGACTGTTTAAATATTCATAATTTCGTGGTTTTTGAGCTTTACATGTGTTTGATAGATTTATGTCATGCTACTTCAATCACTCGTCACTCACTCACCTTCTCACTCCCTCACTCACTCACCCCCTCGTCATGGGTGTGGTGGAGCAGCCAACTGTAGAATATCTGTTTCCAGTGGTGTCTATTCTGTGTGGTCTGGGTGGCATTGTGGATGGTCAGTGCTGTCCAAGCTCGGATGTTAGATTCCCATGAAGTCCGTGGACGGCCTCTCCCTCGGGTGCTTTGAGTCTTGCCTTGTAAGATTTTGTTACGGTGAAGCTTCCCTTCACTGCCCTTGACTTAAAAATATAAAATATTGAATTTACGCTTTATCTATTCGTGTCAAATCTAAATTTCTCATGGCTGAATCCTTGTCAAACCCATTACATTGGTGTGTTTGTCCTGCCAATTGACTCGCAAGATCCGACGATAACACCATAGTGCAAGGCTGTGAACTTTGCTATGTCTGCCTTTTTTTTGAGTTCCAAGCTTCACATCCATATGTGGCAATGTGGGAATATTTAGTCCATTGGCTGGGTGGGGGTCACCCGTGTGGCATTAGATGTCCCGTATTACTCTTCACGGCCATGTACTAGACCATCGACCATACCAAAAGTGAAGGTAGACTTTTACTACCTGCCGCACGTTTTTCGCTTATAGTGGCTTTTCAAAATGGCCGCCAAAATTCCATGTCACACCTAAGCCGTTTTCATAGTCACTTTATTGTGCAATGGACTGTGTTGTATTGTTTTCCTAATTTTTTGATTCAATGTTAAGCGTAAAATTCACATTTAAAAATGTATTCCTAATGAGGGCTGCTTTTCAAAATGTCCGCCAAATGCAATTTAGCGCACTTCATAAATTCCTAACGATGTTCTACTATGCCAAAATGGGGTTGAAAATGGCCCAGTTTTTCAGTGTTTTTGCTATATTGTTGATGTCAAATGTAAAGAGCGGTCACTTTCACAACTAAAATGTATTCCGAATGGAGGACTGCTTTTTCAAAATGGCCGCCAAATTGCTATTTAAAACACCGTATAATGACGTTTTAAAACCTGGCATAAAAATGGGTTAAAATGGTCCAGTTTTTCAAGTGTTTTCTATATTTGTTTTGATGGCAAGATGTAGAGCATCACATTCACTAATAAAGTGTCCTAATGGAAGCGCTTTCAAAATGGCGCCAAATATAATTATTAATTCAACAAACCACAAAACCTCATAATAAAGTTTTACTAGCCAAAAAAATTGTGTGAAATGGCGCCAGTTTGTCAATGTTTTCTATATTTATTGATGTCAAAGTGTATAGAGCGGTCACAGTCACCATTTAAAGTGGTATTCCTAATGGAGGGCGGCGCTTTTACAAATGGCCGCCCAATCGATTTAACCCCTTGTGATGGTGTTTTAAATAGCATAAAGGGGTGAAACGGCGCCGGTTTTTTTAGTGTGTCTCCCTATTGGTTATTGTTTTCTCCATTATTTGGTCGATTACTTTATAATTCATTCTAAAACAAAGTTGCGGTTTCATTTTCTCTTTTTCTTATTACAGTAATTTTGATAATTTTCTAGTGATTTTCAGGGTTTTAATTGATTTGGTCATACTATGGTGGTATTGGTGATTTACAATCTTATAAGTGCTGATATGGTTGTGCGCTTATCCAGCTGTAACCTCGATGAAACGCAATGATTGTGGCGATTTCTGATGGCAGCGTATGATAATATGTGCTGTGCTGTGAGCATCTCCTAGGAGGAGAACTGCTTTCCCACCTGACATACATGTGTACTATGGGCCATGCTGAACCGCTGAAGCAAAATCTGGGCAGCACATTTGGGGATTTTCTCAGACACGACTTTTGATCACGTGTGGAAGTCTGCCTTGATATAACCTTTGATTCTTACAATGACAAATCTGTGAAGGACTCAGAACGAAAACAGACAAACGTCAATTCATGCTACCAATTAAATTGAACTTAAACAACAATCAATTGGGATTTACCCCTTCCTGTCGAGATATGGGTTGAAATGGTTTAGTTTTTGTGAGTTTCCCTCATTTTGTTGAGGTAAAGTGTTCAAAGGGTCAGACTTAATACACAGACCAATAAATAGTATCCCTGATAGAGGGTGATTTTCGAGATTACCAGCAAATTAAGGCAGATTTTTAAGACTAAATCTGAATAGACTACTTAATTAAAACATAATTCAGAATCATCTGCAGACGTAGCAACTCATCCCAGGTTGCAACAACTTCTAAAGACCAGTTTCAACAACAGTCGGACAAATTCTAGAAACATGACCTTGAACTTTCTTGAGCTATTGTACTCACAATAGGTCGTAATTGTAATTTGTTTAGAAACCTTATGAGCAAACCGAACAGATTGGTATAAAGTTTAAAACAATTAAACACTTTTATTGTTTACCGTAACCCGTGTAACAAATTTCCTTCCCCCTTATCAAACACCCAAGAACACATTTTAAAAAATGACACCCATGATTTTCAGATTCTCCATGAATTCTGTATTGGGAAAAACATTGGTGTCAAATTGTAATGAAAAAAACTAAACCAAAACATTAATTACTTTCCTTTCCCCAGGTACTATGGCTGCCAGAATGTTTTCTTCATCACAGCTTTCATACATTGGGCATCATGTCCCTATATGTCGTGTGCAATCTATCTTCTCTCCTTTCTCTCCTCCTTCGATCGAGACGCTTACAGCACGATTGCCAATTGTTATGCTGCCATCAGTGAAATCGTACGATCATATTGCATCGTCGAGGTGGCAGCTGGCTAAGCGCACAACCTATATCAGCAATTGGATTTTTAATATCAACCAATACAGCATGTACTGGTAAATCAGATCACAAACCCATTAAACGAACATAACTAGAAAATCATTAACTTATCAATAAAAATAACTGTAATAAAGAGAAATGTAATCGGCAATTATGTTAAGTCTGAATACTCAAGCAAATGATTGAGAAAATCAAATGGATGGAGAAAAATCACAATATTGTAAACTGGTCCATTTCACAATCCCCTTTTTTGGCTATTAAAACATCATTATATGGTGTTCAAATTCGCTTTGGGGGGGGGCAATTTTTGAAAAGCGGTTTTTCTTCTCCATTAGAAATACATTTAAGGGTGGAATTTACCGCTCCAAAAAACATTTGACATCCAAAGATTAGAGCAAAATACTGAAAAATGGGCATTTCACCGCCCCCAAACACAAAAATTAAAACAAAACTTTTTGGCTATTCAAACATCATTATGAGGTGCTAACAAATTGCATTTGGAGCCATTTTGAAAAGAGCCCCCCTCCATTCCGAATACTTAAGTACGGAAGGGTGGCCACTCTATACATTGCCATCAACAAATATAGGAAACAATGAAAACTGGTCCATTTACCTTACCGCATTTTTCTGCTATAAAACATCATTAAAAGGTGGTTAAATGGCATTTTTTGGAGGCCGTTTTGAAAAGCGCCTCAATAAAGAATATTTAAAGTTGAAATGGACCACTCTATACTTTGAACATAAACAAAAATAGAAACACTTCAAAACTGGGCCTTTTCCACCCCCTATAGTGGCTATGAAAGACCATTATATGGTGTTTAATGGCATTTTGGGCGGCCATTTTGAAACGCCCTCTAGCGAAAAAAGTGCCGGGGTGGCAAAAGTCTACCCTCACTTTTTTGTTATGTCTGATGGTCTAGTACATGGCCGTGAAGAGTAACTTAGGTTATGGCACTCTCTGCGACCACAGGGACCCGAGCGGACGCTCACGCTGGTGGCCACCCCCCACTAATTAGAGCTTGAGTGATTCTGGATTTTACAACACACGACTGAAAGGACCTGTCCTTTTAAGAGAATGCTGCTGGATCTGAGTGGGAATTTACTTCTGCCGAGTGGCGTAACGGGCGGGGGGCAGGGTGTGTCAGGTTGCCCCCTGACGATTTTGGCCGGGAAAAAAAATTGGCAAAAATCATGCTAAATCACAGCGTTTTTTAGCCCTCTGACCGGGAAAAAATGGCCTTTGAACCCCCCTGGAGGGAATTTCCCAAGACTGGGAAATGTGCCCCCTCAGAGCGGGCAGGGCCCGTTACGACGCCAGCTGCTCTTCGGGGATGGCTAGACGTTTCCCCTGATTTCTCTTTGCTCTCCACATCTTATAATATGGCTCTCCACGTCTAACAAAATTTTGGCCTTCTTCAGAACTTTGCGTGAAAAGAAGGGGCATCACGATAAACCTTTATGACACCTATACCCGGCCTCTTCGAGAAGTGCAGACCCTCGCGTCAATCGCCTTTCAGGAACACAAAACATGGGCTCAAATATATTGATCTGACAATCCCTATCCCTTCCATCTCCTCCATTGTTGCCTAACATCGACTCGTTGAGCTCGCTTTACTGGTCACTATTCCTTGCCAGGACCAATATCATACTCAGATTTTTGCTGGAGATGTCCATGTGCCCCATATACCAAGCCACCTATACACATGTGGGTTACAAGAGAACCCCACAGCAAGATGTAAGGCACCGTTCAATCTTTTGTTATGAGAAGCATAACATTTGAATTCCATCTCATTTTCGACTGCAATAAGTCTATGTTAGAACTTTGGAATAGGACTAGATCGTCTGAAATGCATCTTTGATTGGCTTTCAGCTGTCTTTTTCACACCTGGTTGAGGTTTCTCATGTATAGTCTGTGGCAGAGGTACATTTTTTACAACGGAAAATGCAGGTTTGGGGAAATAAACCTGCCAATACAGTTCTGGTTGGCAATAGCTTTTCTGTCGCAGATATGAGTGTAAGCTTTCAGCAAATAGCTTCCATCTTGTATGTAACTTTGATTTAGAAAAAGCGGATAAGTTGTTATAAAAAGATTTGATGAACCAATGATCAGGCAATAGACAGTCTTTTACAAACTGGTATTCTAATTATGATTTCTATTCACACAACGGACATTGGGTTAGTTTTTATTGTTCTGGACTTCAGCCCACTTTGATTGTCAAATGCTTTGAAAATACAATTTTAAATAGAAAACGAAATGTATAAATGAATTTAAAAATTGAAAATTGAATTTTAATTCAATATACTCATTAAGAAATACGAGTGAGGAAGACTTAACTCCTCTTGAACCTCCTCACAATTAACTTCAAGGGACAATACCACAAGAATAAAATATTGTTCTTAATTGTAACATTATGATTTGAATTTCCTTCTCGTCATGAGATTTCAGTCTGTTTCCCTTTCCCACCATTAAATTTCCGCAATTCAAACCTGTCCTGAACCAGACAAGATTCATCAGGATGAGCACATAATCTCTTCAACCCAGCACATGTACTAGTATATGTTTTCACAACAATAACATCTTGACAAACTCACCTGGCACAAGATGGGGCGCTTCAGCTGCCACATACCTAACTATCCTTAGATCGACGGCACTGGGCCTGACTACTCATTTGTAGAGTATGCTTGTTCTATATGGGAACGATCACCTCATACCAAAGGAGCTTCAAAGTCTGCAACATCTCAGTCAGGAGTCACTAGGCCCGCTTTTTGTTTGCTCGTATCCACAAGCCATTGGATGGCTTTGTGGTGGTGTCTGATTTATTTCAGCTAGTGTGCTGATCCGGGGCCGTGTGTATCATCATACGGACGCTCCTAACATGGCCCGCTATTTTGAGGCTGGGGCGGTTTGGGAACAGTCTGGTTTTTACACCCTACTCTTATTTCGACACTGACTTGCGATGTACTGTACAGTTGTGACTCCTGTACACGGTACCAGCGTCCCCTCCGAATGACAAGGATTCTTTATGATCCATTTGCCCAAGTTCCAAGTGAACCCATGGGAGGAGAGCGGTATTCTGTATTTATCAATAGCTGGTAGAACAGATCAAATCCAGATTGATAGTACCCCTCGAATTAAACCCACAAGTGCCACGGACCCCCCCGGGATTCGAATCCGTGAATTAATTTGATGTAATTGCGCCAGAGGCAAAGCACCCTAACCGCTAGGAAGGTAGGCCACGCTCTCCACTAGGCCTGCTAAGTCAAACTAATCATACAAAATGCCATAGTTATTACATAACGCGTTAATTTTATTACATTCCGCGTCACTTTCTTTTTATTATTTAATTACATTACACGAACTTTTCTTACATTACGCGTCAATTTTTTTGTAGTACATACGCGTCAATTTTTATATTACTTACGCGTTTTCTTACATAACACGTCAAATTTTATTACATTAGCGCGTGGTTTATTACATAACACGTCAAAAGTTATGACATTACTCGTACGTTATTTACATTACACAAACAAATTCAACATAACACGGTGTAACAAACCTTACACTCTAAAAAAGTACAGTGGCAATTTACCACTGTAATTGGCTTTAAATTTGGGGAAATACAGGAAAATATTGTAAATTTTTTATGTCCAATATTTCAAGCCTATATACAAAATTTAAAAATTATATAGAAGCTCGGATCGGAGACGTAAAATAAACACGGTCTCGAACCCACACTGGGCCACAGAGACTGTGTTTGCGTGGATAACCCGGAGAAACGAGCGCAATGTATTTCAGTCTTCATTTCAGAGTTCAGCGGTCGTAATTTATAATTTTTTTATAAAGTGGTCTATGCTGGATTCTAGCAGAATCTATGACAATGCGAAACTCAATTCAATGCACCAAGAATCAAGTAAAAGGATACCACCCGAGAAGAACTTGATAATCTAGAAGCTCGGAGAACTGGCGAGCCCAGATTTAAATAAAGAGAAAATAAACGTCTCGACCCAGGACCGTCTCGCTATCGTAGAATTAACTAACTGGGCACACAGCGGACTACTGTGTTGCTCACATTAGGTCTACATGTCAAATCCGATTATTGCCATGGCCCTTGGGGTTGGTTTGTTACCGGCAAATGCTGTATGGGGAGCAGATCTCAAGTCAAAACGCCCTGAACCGGAAAGTTGAGTACATAAAGGATTTTTTTGGATAAAATGAAAGATAATTTTGAAGTCCCCCCCAAAAGTTTTTTACAAAGGTTTACACTTACCGTTTTTTTTAAAACAAGAGGCTGATTAACATAGAAAATTTGCATATAATAACATTAGTACTTGTACAACATCTGCTCTAACTTAAAGGCGGAAGTATCTATCTTTCATCATGCGACTTCTTGCACTGGTGGTACCAATATTCACGGAAATCATTGCAAAAGACAGTATACCTTTTATTTGCACATCCATCGCTTTTGGGTCGAAATTTGCATAATTGTATTAATTCCTGATTTTAATTGATTTTTTTCTGAAATTACCTCGCATTTTTATCCATCATAAAAACGTTTAAGGTTTATTGACTTGCAACCTAGTTTTCATAACTAATGACTCCTAATTGCCATACCGTCAGTTTAAAACCTCCCTGCGATCAATATTTGTTCAGAACATTGACCAAATAAAAACGAACAACGCCAGCCCAAATCACTGATTCAACACGCTGCATGGTGATGCGACAATGGTAATTGTGAAAATTAAAACGGGGTTAAGCCACCATTGGGATAATCAGCGCTGGTTCCCGTCTCTTGTGAGTTCTTATACAATGGTAGAGCCCACGTAATGCTCGAATATCCCGTAGTGACTTGTGCATCAGGTTGAAAGGAAATCTTTATTTTTTTAGTTGGCCAATGTCCATCATAGGAAATAAAATTATTAATTAAGATGCTCAATTCGCTTTTTTTTTTAATTTAACATAGTTATTTTTCAGACCACATATCACGAATTCCTATATGTTAGTAGTTTTCTATAGCGTTGTTTGTGGCAGTCATTTTTGAAAAAAAATCAGCTTCTCCGTTCGCAATTTTTGAGCACTAACATTTAATATTTCGTTCGCCATTTTGACCATGGTTCAGGAATTAACTTTTGCTAGTAAAACTGTGCAGTTCTGACAAGAGAACTTGGTAGACAGTTTTTTATTCCACGTTGGTAGAGAGTTGTTTTCCACACTTGCTCAAAACGAAGTTTTCATGAAATAATTTTAACTTTAAACAGAAAATACACTGCAAAATACGCATAGTAAGAGAAAATACTATAAACAAATGAAAAATTACTGTATTTGAAAAAGAGGAAAATAGTGTAATTATGTCCATTTCCAGAGCCTTTTTTATAAGTTGAATCGCCTTCAAATTCGCATAAAAAAATACGGGTTTCAGTCAGTCCAATTCTCCGTAATTTAAACAGCACCTGTACTTTTGATCTAACATTATTACCAAACAAACCGGTAATAACGCAAACCGTAAAAAAAAAACTTGGTTTGATATTTGTGGATAGCCCTATTTTTCAAGTGTTCGTCAGTGGCAAATGGTGTTTAATTTCAGTGAAATATTGGTTTGACGTAATTTTTGAGGAAGATTGTGGTCCTCATATTAAACTGTGATATAGCTCCCATGTTAAACATTGTGGTTTAGATATTACTACCTACACATTCGCAATCTCTGTAGGAACTCCCAATATAACTATTTTAAGTATTTTTGATTTAATTTATTTTTAGAGTAATTGTAACTGTAATTATGCCAGGAATTTTGGTTAGCTATAATTTGCCTGACAGTAATACTGTTAAACTTTACAATAATTTTACCGTGTATGTTAATGACTGGAGCTAATGAAAGTGTAAGTCCTTATTTCTTCTTTGTTTGTTGTCGCTGCTTTTTTTCTTTTTTTTGTTTTTTTCCCCTTTTTTTTCGTAACTATTCCTCTTTTTAATGTTTTCTTTCATTCATTATATAAATATACAATTTGAAGACAGATAATTAAATGAGATGTTCACGTATTTAAAATAGATTATGTGGTTTGCTTTCTTCACTTGAACTACAGCAAACGTTTCTTTCCTATTTAGGAGAAACCAATTTAAACTGCGTGCTTTTCGGAAAGTTTGTGTGATAATAAACAGTTACTTTGTGTTGCTAACCATATTATTTCATCGTAAAATGCTGTTGGGGTAAGTATGTAGTTTACTTGTATCATCTTTTATGAACCCTCGTACACACTAAAACACATTGTCAACTATACACCGCCTAAAACTAATGGGTAAATTATGACACAAATGGGCATTTACACTTTTTAGCCACAGTGGTTTAACTTTTAACCTCCTTAAATCGAGTTTCACAGATGACCACACTGTGTTAAGTGGAAAAGGCGTTAGAGTTAAATGTCAGCCTGGGACTCGCAACTGCAAATAAGCTCTAAATTGTACTCGAAACGGAGCAATAAACTTAAAAAAAACGTCGTTTTTAACTGTTGCTGGGAAGTCCCACTGCAGTCAAAACGACGTTTTTTTACTGAACATATTTTAACAGTGTGACGAAAGGGAATAGGTGTGGGGGAACTCAGATGGGATGGAATTGGGTGTAAGGGGACCTCGATAAATGGAGATGGGATTCAGGTTAAAGGACTCATGAGGAGGATGGATTTTTGTATAAAATCTTCATCTCCATTATAGGCTCCTTCAAACTAAATCTATTCGCCTTTAAAAAGGTGCACGAGAGATTTTTGAAGTCAGCCCAAATATTGTGTCATAATAGTAAATTTCCATACTAGACACACTCAATATCTTTCTTACCTTGTCTTTGGCTACCTAAATAGCTTAAAAGAGAGGAAAACAGTGATTCTGATTTGCTTATATTTCAATATAAAACATAGGCTGAAATTTCGTATTTGCTCCTATACGAAATTAGAAATTTCAAAATTTTTTGTAGTTATTTTATTGATTTTTTAGTTTTTTTCTTTTTTATATTCTTTTGAAATTTCATTTTGAAAGCTTTTACATCAGGGCAAAAATCAGGGTCGATTTTTAGGGACAAACAACCCTGATATTGTGAAATCTCGCATTGCACCTCTAATAGAAAACCTAAACAAACGACCACCCACTATACACTTAAAAATCAAATTATTCCAGCGGGAGCGCACTCAAATATTTGTCCAACTTTTGACCATTCGAATCAATTTTAATTAAATTGATGACTCTTTGATACAATATTGGTTTTTAAGAAATGAACAAACTATTAAATTAAATTGAGATGTTCTCCATTTTTAATTTCGAACATTTTTCGAGAGCACATAGAGTGCTACTTTTCTTTAAAAAGGTGTAACGAAAGACTTCACATATCAAATGTCTCGCTAGAAAATAAGAAATCCATGATTTTTCGTTTGTACGAATGTAAAGTTAATATCCCCAATAATATCCCCATATGAAGGATTACGCTTTATTCTTTAGTACAAACATTGTGAAATTTGAATTTGTTTATTGGCGCAAATAGAAATTCGACCTATGTTTATATTTAAAATATAAGCAAAACAAAAATGAGAGGCCGTCCCTCACATGGAGAACAGAGTCAACAGTCATAATATCCCAGCCTAAACGTGTTTTTTAGTATTAGGAGATATTATAGATATAATACTATCGCTTCACTGACTAATACTTGCTATAAACACAGTGTGTAACGTGGCTTACCGTATCACGAAATCATCATGAGGAGAATAACGATCCCGAATTAAATCCGATGAATGACATAGTACTAGTGTAATTTTAAAGTAAACTCAAATTACACATAGAAGAGCATTGTCATTACTAATTCGAATGTTGTAATTCACGTAAAACCTGTTTGTAAGTAACTTTGATAACTTTCTTTCTGTTTTCCTTTTTCTCCACTTTTCTATGTTCAAGGAAACACACAACACACACATATCTACATTAAATACTGTTTTATTACTAAACACTATCCATCAATGAGCTTTAGTTTAAATATTGTGACTAAATTAAGAGAAAGAATGTGAAAAGATTTATTATTGCTAAACCTGATTTTGGCGACATCGATTAAGATTTTATATCTTTTCCCCCATCATAACCTTTAATGAAAACAACTTTATTTATCTATTAAGTCATTTTTTGTTTCTTAATTTTGCTAGAAATCACGCTAATACGGTATTTATACAACATCAAATTCTTAAAAGCATGTTGCTTGAATTTATGTACATAAAAAAGGTCCGACAAATTTTTCTAGTACAATTTAAAATGTATAAATGTTTAAAAGAACAACCAGAACCCAAATGAAGTCTTCCTCCTCTCTGGCCCAATTAGAAAGGAAGCCTAAAATATGAACAATTTGGCTCTCAACTGTCAGACCGTGATAACGTTTTTTTTATATACAAACAAATCACCTTTTTTCGTCCACCCCCCCACGAAAGGATTTTCGTCGTTAAATGGACTTCTTTGATCTATTGCATTTGTTACTATTTCCGGCCCTTAAACATTAAATAAATTACGCACGGACCATATGTATGGTTTACAGGCAAATTTATCAGTCTGATGTACGTGTCTTTGCTTGCAGTTCAGTTGGTAACCTCACCTTGGAATAAACAACTCCGGAATTGGTTTTTTACACAAGACCTGATTTACAAAAAAAAAAACTGAAAATTTTTCATTTCATGTGAAGAAAAACAATAAAATCAAAACAATTGACCCCAATTTTAGGCGGTCTATAGGGCGCCAGTCTTGTCCTTCGATCAAAGGGCACTGGAACAGGCGTGTAGCGTATTGTTAGTTTTCATATTTATATTACCAATATGCTGATGGCCCTAAATTCCTTCTGTATTAATCTATCCTTATAAAAAAACATTCGAACCCGAACTTTCATCACCTCCCGCATCTTAGTACTGAACGTTGCAAAACAAAACGTTATCAACAAAGCCCAATAACTTTACCTACAAAACTGTCTATCACAATTTAATTACAATTTAATAATATGTCACCTAATATTTCGAATATGTGTATTCCCTAGTGTTTCAATATGAAAGTGGTTAAGTGTGAGTGAGTGAGTGAGTGAGTGAGTGGAGTGGTGAGTGAGTGAGTGAGTGAGGAGTGATTGAGTGGTGAGTGAGTAGTGAGTGATGAGTGAGTGGGTTGGGTGGTGGGTGGGTGGTGGGTGGGGGTGGTGTGCGGGCGGGCGGGCGGCGGGCCGGGGCCGGGCGCGAGGGGGAGAGTGAGTGGGCGAGTTATAGGCTAGTTAATGGGCGAGAGTATTGTGAAATTGATAAGTTGGTATGTGCGTGATTATGAAGTAGTGACTTGTAAGTTTAAATCATTTGGTTTTAAAAGTGTGTGTTAATTTAAAGGGTGTAAGTGAGTGATGAATGAGTTAGTGATTCGAGTTTGGGAGTGAGTCAGTAAGTCGAGAGTCTGTAATTTCAAATTTTGATTTTTTACAATATTGAAATTATGTGTCATTCAGTTTTTACTGCGAATGCATATTTTAATAACCAGTTATCTATCTATCTATCTTATCTATCTATCTATCTATCTATCATCTATCTATCTATCTATCTATCATCTATCTATCTATCTATTATCTGATCTATCTATCTATCTATTCTATCTATGCAATAATTATGCATTTTGACATCATAATATTGGAAGCGGGTTTTTTTTAATTTTACATAAAAAACACTCATCCGGCGATATAATAGCACTCTTCCACAAGTCACTATATCAAACATTATGAATCGCATTTATTCTTTATTTAACGACGTATGATACGTCGTCGTTAATTACTAAAATAACAATAACACTGAATTAATGTTAACACGTTTTCTATTCAAGGCGCCATTCAAACCTAGACGACAAACGTGCATTATAATGGTCTATCATCACTGTGCTAATTCCAATTTCGTCTAATACCCACTTGGTCCTAAACCGTTTCGTCTAAATTCGATGGTCCTAATTGCCAATTAGGCTAATAACCACTTAGGCTATTGTCACTTGATTCTAAATAACCAGATGGTCTATTGCCATTTTGTCTAAACCATTTCGGCTAATATCCAATAGTTCTAATTTCCACTTCGTCTACTATCATTTGGTCTACCCCATTTAGTCTAATAACCAATGGTATACTAACATTTAGTCTAAACCCATTTTGTCTAAACCCATTTCGTCGAATGATCAGTTGGTCTAATTACCATTAAGTCTAACCCATTTGGTCTAAACCCATTTCGCTAATATCAGTTGGTCTAATGCCATTTAGATCTAACCCATTTTGTCTAAACCCATTCGTCTACTGCCAGTGGTCTAATAACCATTTCGTCTAACCCCATTTTGTCTAATCTATTTCGTCTAATGACGGAGTTGATCTAATACCCTTTAGTCCTAAACGCCAAAAGAAGAACTTGGGCCGTCAATAAGGAAGATAATCATCATCTATCTGCCCTACAGACAGGAACCCCACAACTCAAAGAGCTCAGTGACTTCAGGTACTAGGGCCTATGTTGCCCACAGCAAAACTTCCTGTCACGCAAGGACAAGCTGAAATTAATCGCAATAAAACTACACCACTTATGGCAATCTGATATCTCCACTTTCAGGCCAAGCTGAGTTTTTTTTAAAGCGTGTTTAGATGGTCCTTGTATGGGAGTGCAAAATCACCGGCCTGAGCACATGTCCAAATCAGTGTCCATCTCCAAATGATTTACTTTCTAAGTCCGAAAATGGGTGGACTATTAGTCCTTATAGACATTAATCCTGACAGAGCTAGGTGGAGTATCGTTCCTTTGTGTCCATGACCAACATGGATTTGCAGTACTTAGGAATTAGTCTCCAATTCATAGGTGAACTATAATCAAAGAGGTTTCATATAGATAGAGGTCAAAACGCGTACGTAATCTTTAAAATACAAACACCGGGGGGGGTCTTCTCATGTTTTGCCCGCCCACAAAGAAAACATAGAGTCCAACAATAGAAAGCAATGCTGCCTCCGCTTCTTCCAGATACTGTGGGTGCCGCGTTGCTTAATACACTAAATCGGTAGTGATACAAATTGATGTATGTGTTTTAGAGGGCTTGGCCAGGTGTAATAATAGGGCACCTGGATCATTGTGCTCATAGACTCACTCGCTTAGGTGCTTAGGGCGCGCTTAGGTGAAAAATGTGATTCATTGAGGCGTTTATTTACATCAAGACGACTGACGGTGTGTCATTCATCGTTGGGGGTGTGGCCCATGAGTTGGACAAAATTTAAACCACCCAATAGCACACACATCCCAACAACTGAATTTTTGGCCGATTGTATTTTGTATGAATTGACATTATGTGTGTAACAAGCACCCAACTAACAATTCCGTTGCAATATTCAAAATGTCAGCGTCCAGCCCCAGCCACGGACGACTGGTTTTGAATGGGCTTCACCCCGCTTTCCTATAAGGCCTTAACTTAAGGACTATTGTCCAAGTTCAAGGTGGAATATCGATCCTTAGGAGTTATGTCCAAGTCCGACGAGGACGGACAATTAGTCCGTAGGAACTAGTGTCCCCTGTTGGTAGTTAAACATATGGGGTTCTTAGGAATTTGTGTTCCAGTCCGAGGAATGTTTAAGAATTCCTAACAGATTCACTCAGTATTACTAGTCAGTGACAATCTGATTAATTCAGGAATAAATAAAAGAATAAATGAAAAATAAAATAAAAAAATAAATCAAAATTGGCATGTTTCCGCTGCAAGGAAATAGGCAGTTGAGTTCTTCCAAACCTTAATATTCGTATAAATAATATTAAACTGGCTCGCATAACAAAATACTTAAAACAAAAAAGTGGTCCACAGATTTTTTAATATTGACATTTCAAATAGTTTTCAATTGTATGCTGTTTTGCTACACTCTAAAAAAAATGTGACTAGTCACTTTTTTCCCCCGGCGGGCCTAAATGGGAACCCTCAAGTATGAAATCCTCAAAAATGGTTTCAAAGAATCTGAGACCCCCACAAGGCTTCTAACAGAACCAAGAAAATGTGGCTATAACAGCAGTTAAAATAACTCGTTTTGGTTTCGTTGAAGAACCTTAACTCCTTGTCTTACCAATCCTTTTTAAAAAAAAAATGGTTAACCAAGGGGTGGGTTGACCGGGGCCGTGTGGGGTTAACCGCCACCTCCCTTTGAATTTCGACTACTTATAATTTTGATAACCAGTGGATATTATGGTCTTTTTATCTTTCCATTGAACCCACATCGTAACAACATACTATTAATGGCATCACAATGACGTCTAAGTCCACGAATCGGAAAATGGGTATTTTCTTGAGAAATAGCGAACGTCCAATTTTGCGCATGTGTTTTGGAAATAAGGGTAAAAATTTATGGCAAATGCCATGCATTGTTGGAAATGTATTTAAAGGTTGTAAATAAACTCTGGAAGGAAAAGAATACACAGTGAAAAATTGAGAGATGTAATGATGGATATACAAGGCCATATCTTAAAAATAACCAAGGGCTACCATTCCTTGGGCCAAAGGTCCGAAGGACGACTATCCCTAGGAACCACAATCCCCCCGATTCATTCCTCTAGGGGCATATATTTCATTTTACACCGGTATATAATTTTGTTTAGTTTTTCAAAATGTTAATTTATATCTGGGGAAAGGGGGGGGGCACTTTTTCAAAGGTGGATATGATATCCGTGAACACGGACTTACAAAATGCACACCCTGAACGAGCATTTCCATCGACTAAGACATAACCCTAAACAATTAAGTTTTGTCACGCATCCAATTTGCTACCCTTTCCCTAAACAGTTACAATGCATTGCGTTCATTAATATAAAAAAAAATACAACAGCCTTTATTTTCTTGATTTGCTGGTTTAACAATATTTAATGATGGTTTTGATCTCTCTGCTTAATTTGAGGATTACATACCCTAAGTACGTGGCATCACAATTTTTAAGGGTTAGTAAAAAAAACATCTTTTTTCAATATTTTCCCCTGTTTTTGACACCCTAATCAATGTACATCCGGTAAGGGGTGTTTTGAACAAATTCATCGGGGGGGGGGGGTCATTTGTAATTCAAAGGTGGATATGATGCTGAACAATAAAACCGTAAAAAAAAGACCAAAGGGATTCGTTCCTTGTTAAATATAAAGGGTTAGAATCTTCCGAACGCATGAATCCAAATTTAGACGTCGTTATGGTTACCGTAACGCGAATCTTGACGAAAATTCTTATTTTTTATAATTAGTAATATAGGTAAAGCAATGTTTTCGTATTTCAATCGTTGGAGCTAAAGACTTGAGGAGGGAATTTTTTTGCGCGCCTAGGACGAACAAAGATTATTTACCAAAGACTGTCGTAGCAATACTGTACAAAATGTGTCCCAGAGATCTATATGTGAAATCATGTTCCAACATAAGAATTTAGTTCAATATGTCTCACCCCGGTGGCAACTCCCATCTTGGAGGTGACGCGCTTGAAGGCTGTAAAACCCCATTTTTCAGCATCGCTGTCACCCAAAGACCTCATATATTTTGGCAAATGTCAACCACAGACCCATAATTTTTTAAAATTTTACCAAACTGTCACGCAAAGACCCGCTTTTTTGGGGAATATTTGCCTCAAGATCCCCATTGGGTGTAAATTTTTGCAAAATTTTCTAAAAATTTGCAAATTTGTAACGCGAAACCCCCTTATTTGGGCATTTTGGCGTCCTCCTAACCCAAACTCCCTATTTTTTTGAGTCACTGTCACCGAATGCCCTGGGTTTGAAAGTGCCAGCCTACCACCATATCAGTTCATATGATTTCCCCCCCCCCGTATCTCTCAATTTGTCAATTAATACCCTGTGATTTTTTGGTTGGAAGATTAACATGAGCTGGCAAACTAAAAAGTTTATAAACACGATATACTTAGAGAATAAAAATAGGATTTGCTGTTTTGCCTATCTAATATCGTGTAATATTGGATGGGCAGAGGGGTCCAATATTTTGAGTAGTAGCCGTATCCACTACGATAAAAAATATTGCTGCCTATCCAATATGAACTATATTAGATTAGGCAAAACAACACAATCCGAGTTTTTTATTCTCATAAACCGTCTTTATTTTGGTTGTTTTAGTCACCGAAAATACTTTTATTTCACTAATATTAGTTACAAGGCAAAAATATCCACCCCCTCTGTCAAAAACGAACCAACCCTCGCTATCTGCGTGCACTGCGTATCCTTATACACGCGCGCGTAAAACTTGCGCTACGACGCACTGTCTACTATCGTCTCATATAAGAGTAGGCACACCATGATAATACGTGTTTACTAACCCCGCCACTGATACGAACTACTTTAGTCACACAATAAAAAGGTGGTTAAGCATTTTGAAATTAACCTTTCTAGACTTTAATGCCGGGTAAGAATAGGCAAACGCGAAAGTTGGCGAAAATGTTGTAATTGCATTTTGACCCATTTTAATTTTTTTTCGGCCGCTAAAACTTCCTCCTTTTAGGATTGTTTTTTTAAAGATTTTCCAATTGATCACAATCTAAGATAATATAATGAAATAAATAATAATGCGCCAAACACAATGTAAAGCAATGCGCGCGGTCGTCTGAGACAATTTTTTTGTTTTTGTTTTTTGTTTTTTCTTGGCCTATAATGCGCACATTCTGTTATGCATGAAACTAATTTGTACCTGAATAATTGGGAGCCGAACGAGATGTACTACGGGGGTATCCGTAAAAGGTTCTATTTTTTTCAGAGATTCGACAAACCCAAAACAATTTTCAGGCCATCTCAACCGAAAGGAGCAATCTTCGATCAAGCAGGGCCAGCAGTCTGCTGAAGCTGACGTTAACCCTCATGCACCACTATAGGTAGTATATCATTTTTGGCAATCGTGGTGTGCATGTTGGGTGTTTTCTCATCTGTATTGTTTTGTTCGGCCTGCCTGTTTTGCTGCTTCCCTCGTTTTTGCTTTGTTTCTTGCACTTCAGGACGCCCTAATGGAATTAAGCCTTTTAAACGGCTTTTTGGGCTATCTTGGGTACTTCCTGTTTATTATCATATCCCAACTGCAATAATTTCCTGGTAACCTGATACAGTAAGGTTATTTTTAATTAATTTTATGTGCAATATGATAATCTTACTCTGGTTTTCCCATCTATGTCTATTCTATTGCATTTTTCATGATGTTGAGTCCTGACGAAAAAATGAATGAAACGAAATGGATAGGCTTTCATATTGAATATTTTGTATATTTGTAATTTCTTTATCTTTTAGCTAGAAAAATCGGTTTTCAAGAAAAGTCTTTCAATATAGTTCTAACCCATTTTTGGCCAACATATGCCAGTCAGATCTCAATGCTGTGTTATATGCTATTTATTTAGATAAGAAAAAGGATGCATCACACACAACTACATTTTAACATGACAACCTTGCAACATGTTCGGTGTTAACAAACAGAATTTTTGATAGCATAAAATTAAGAAAGGTCAACTTCATTTCAACATATCACAAATTATTTTTGAGAATGTTGGAATGGTATAATGTTTAAGAAAGCTATGGGGGGGGGGGTGGGGGGGGGGGGGGTGGGGGGAGGTACATAAAAGTCTGAAATGCGAAATAAAAGTTAAACATGTCATTTCGTTTGTTACTTAATATTGTAAGATGGTTTCCCTTGTTGTTTATACAGCATTGAAAAATGAGGAGTAGACGAAATGGTCATTAGACGAACTGGCATTCTTCGAAATGGTTTTAGACAATCTGGTCATTAGACCAAGGGGTCAGTAGACGAAATGACATTATACGAAATGGATTTAGAACAATCTGGTGATTAGACCAAATGGCCGTAGAGCAAAGGGCATTAGACGAACTGGTTTTAGACATCTGGTGCTTAGACCAAATGGGCAGTAGACGAAATGGCATTAGACTAAATGGTTTTAGACAATCTGGTGATTAGACAATGTCCAGTAACGAAATGGCATTAGAGACACATGGTTGTAGACAATGTAGTGGTATTAACAACTGGGCATTATACGAATGGTATTAGCCGATGTGGTGATTAGACAAAGGTCATTCAGTTCTAAATGGTTTAATAACATCAGTGAAATAGAGTATGTGGTATTATACTATGTGATTTTAGACAAATGGATCGACTATATGGAGATTAGCCGAAATTAAATTTAGACGAATTGGCACTTCCCATTATAATTACACCCCGGTTTTGGGCCAGCTGTCGGGACGGCTGCCCGCTGCTGGGTTTTCTACTCACAATAGGCTTCTCTCTATTGACACATACTCATTATGCTATAATGGTTAAATGTCGCGGCCCACGCGTGGCTATTGAAAGAACACAGGCTGCATTGCCACATGTAGTATGCTTAAAACGCTTGTTCACCAAATACAAGCCTGTATATTTAGTAATTTAACTTCATTTCGTTTTTATTGAAGTCCAACTTTTACTGCTGTGTCCGGAGTAATTTTATTTCATAGAATACATCTGGTCAGTCCAAGTTCCATGGGTTCGTGATTATGAATTTTTGACAATGGAATCATAAACAAAAGTTGGTCAAGTTGTTTAAAAAAATCAAATTTGCATAATTTAATTCAAAAACACACCTTGAAAGCACATTTAATCACAAACAGTGGTGTTTAGATAAACAATCACTTGAATTCAAAAAGCAACAAAATAACAACGATACAATTATTTATTGTTGGTTACACCCGAACAAGAAACATAGTGTGCAAACCGAAAAATCATGCAATTTTATGTTAATATAAGGGTCATAACTCCGAAACTACTGATGCAAATCCTTGTAAAAAACTTTCCAGACATCTTATATATTTAACATAATTGTTTTGATGTTGCACATATTTTGTTTTATGTTCCTGTCTTGGAGAATGAATTGTTTGTTGATGAAGGAAATCGGTGGTGAGAGGATGCTTACCCTTACGAGGATGCATCCTTTCACCTACGATTTTTGATGTTTGGGAAGTGAATGTTGGATTAAGCATCACAACAAAAACGGATTCCTGATGGTTCGATCATGTTCAATTTCTATAGGGATGATTTCACTATGTGATTACGACTAGCCTGTGCATTGTTATTTAAGCTTACTTAGGAACATCAGAATTCTGCACATGCGTATTTACTGTATCGGTTAAATTATATTGAGCCCAAATTTTCCGATATTTGGGTATCCTTTTGCGTATTGCAAACACTGCTGATTTGGTAAGAGTGAAGGACATGCATGAACATTGACAAGTGGTCCGAGTTTTTAAAACACATTCTAGTTTAGTGGGTAGAAGGGGGTCTCGTGCACCCCCATGAAATAAATTCTAATCAATTTCTCTATATCAAAAAAATGCGAGAAAAGTATTAAGCATGTTAAAAAAAATCGAAACTTGTCCCACTTGCCATTTTTGGTAAACTTTATGCAAATTAGGAACGCCATGACAGAAAAATATAGTTTTCCAACCGCTATATAACAACAAGAACAGCAATTGTTCTTCTAGCAGCGAATTATGACCGCTTGCCATGCATATTGTATTGTTGTTTTTGCTTCTGAATCCAGGGATGGGTATCCCTTTTCAAAATGTTCCTAATTTACCCAGCTTTACCTTTTAAATTACGGTAACCCCAATTATTCAATAAATCTCCACGCTTTATTACCTATACCTAACATAAAATTACATTTGGAAGTAAAAGAAAAATGTAAATAACAGTGGCTGAAATAATATGCAGGGCACATTTTGAAAAAAGTAGTATTTATACGCTGACCGTTTCCGTAATATTTTTCGTATATTACGTTCTTTTGTATTACTTGTTTTTATGTAGAATCAAAACGGAAAATTATTAACATTTAATTTTAGCATTTGCTATCATTAAGTCTGTAGTGTAGTGGATAAGGTTAGGACTTGTAATCTTTAAGGCCCTTGGTTCGAATCCTATGGTGAGTTTACATGTATAAGTTTATTCATATGATTTTTACAGTAATTGGTGACATTTAGAAATTTTGTACCTTACCGTTCGAACAAATGTATAAACCTGGTTTGAAATCTTCGCACGTTTTCCCTTGTTTATTGCCTTTTTTCTCAAAATTGTTTGCCTGAAATTATAACTTTTTTACAACCACATGGTAACGTAAATATCCCGTTTGTGTATGATGCCATAGCTACATGTGAAACATTTGTCAGAGGATTGTATAACGTTTTAATCTAAATTTGTTTAAATAAGTCAAAAACCAACAATAACGTTGAAGCTTAGATTTTACGTCCGTTTGTTTTACGTTCCCTGCAATGGTTTTTGTATTTTTACGGCTCCAGTTTTTTACGTTCGCATGTAGGAGTCCCATCTGCCAGTCAATTCCTGTTTGTTACAGGATTTTATTTAACAGTGTATCCAACAGGCCTCCTCAAGTTCTACAAATATAAAAGTTGCTAAATGCCTGATTAATTTAGTGCGTATAGTCCTACAATGAGAAAACAAATTAAGGATATGTCCGTCGACTATTAGAAACCCGATCTGCCTGTTTTGCTTATTGAGATATATTTACATCAATATGGCGGCCAATTTGTCGGCCTTCAAAATGTGTTAAAACTAAAATTACCTTATATTGTCCCTAATTCTGATGAAAATATGAATTAAAGTCTGAGAATGTGCGTTTGACCAACTAAAACCCAAAGCTGGTATTGTTGGTTTAACTTATTTGAAAATGAAGATGGCTGCTAATATCACCGAGTTAAAAATCTTGAAAGAGGCTTTATTAGTCGACATCTTGAATTTAAGAAATCCTACTGGAACAAAAATCGCAGTATGATTACTAAAGATATTAGACATATTTTTACTTTGCACTTTTCATTCTTTCTAGTGCTTGTACTAGATATACGACAAAATAGGATATTTTAAAGTGTGAAAATGTTTGAATGTGGACCTTTGACCCCATTCAAATTTATACAAACAAAATGACAAGCTGTTTGTTTATACTGCCAACCACATACATCTCATAGTTAATTTAGACTTTTATTATTATTGTGAGATGACATATCCCAGTTTATAAGGCCAATTTCCTGGTTTCAAAAGATTCTTGATGGGGAGAAATTTAGTCGTTGCATTGAATTTTTAAGATTCAAATATCATACAACAAGAAGAGATATAAGTTTCCTTGTGGGTCAAAAGACATACCTCTTACTTTAAATTTATAATTATAATTATTCTTTTTTGACTATGCAATTAAATATTAGCGATATCCATCGTTTTTATGTTTTACAGATCGTTGGAGCGGCCATGTTGGCTGCCATCTTGATTCCGACAAGATAATAATACAAAAAAAATTGATCGATAAGAGTTCACAATGCCTCAGGAATAACATTTTTTGGTGTTCTTGTTGTTGAGAGTGGTTTTTTCTGTAATGGCCGAATCCCAAATTTGCATAAATTACTAAATGGTAGATGGGACAATTTTTTTGAATTTTTTTAACATAGCTAATCGTTTTCTATGCTTTTTCTGATATAGAGACATCGTTTAGAATATAATTTCAGGGGGTGTACGAGAACCCCCTTCTCCCCTAAATATTCCTTTTCACTAAATAATTTTCGCATGGTCAATTCCACGATGTCTAAATTACACTTTTGCATACGAATAAACAACGTGGACGAGGACGGGGTCGTATGTGGGTCATGAAAATACCCATGACCGACCAACGTCAAAGCACCCAAATGGTTTGTGGGTTGCAACTCCGTAATTGCTGTATTTCTCTGTGATATTTTGGTGAGTTGCTATATTGAATGGGGCCTTGGCCGCCCCACCGCCTGGAAGAACGTGTGACAAAACACGTGATCTCACATGTGTTGTGCTTCTATTACGTTTCTTCGTGACGTCACAGGTCTATAATGAAATCATAAAATTAACTTTTTGGCTCAGATGTATGCTGTTTCGTATTTTTTCAGCGTTTCCAACCCTGTTGAAACCCATTCTAAGGCGTTCCATGCTATACAATGTCAAAATGTGGCTACATCATAGACATCTGGGGCTTTTTAGGTCATTACCTGGTAATATACTACGAAAGTAATTGAGCGAGTTCCAGTCAAGGCCCCTAGTCGTGTGCTGCGCCACCTACGGTGGTTCCGGGAACATTGCGTCCGAGAGAGAGTTTTCCATAAGCAATCCAGCTCATTGAGATGAGACAGTCTCCCGGGACAGTCTCTATTAGTAAGAACAGTGGCCTTGTGGAAAAAAAGACTGCTACAACAAATAACACCATATTTAATATTGAACCCGATGAGCATCTTTTACATGGAGGTGACTCTTCATGGGCTGAATTTCGATGTCTCATCCGTTTGAGAACCGGGAAATCGGCCGATAAGGTTTCCGTGCAAAAATGGGGCTGCCTTGAAAGAGATCAGAATACTACTGGTGCGTGGTTGTGGACAGCACCATGCCAAAGAAACATCTCTTGGTAGCTCTTGGAGTAACCTGCACATACATGACCTTGCAAAAAATAAGCGCCAGATTTGTACCGTCTCTGCCAAGATGTGTTTTGGATAAGAAGTTTTATATACCTCATATATAGATTCCTGTCATCTGATTGGTTAAAAGTGGAGGCATGATTTCAACTAGCTTCAGAACTTGAACCAAAATGAACTATGCCCTCGGAGAGCGGGCATCTCATTCATGAACTCTGCCCGTGACCCCTCTTCCCAGCATAGAGACTGCCATACGGACTATCCATCCGTTTTATGAGTGTACATTTGAAGCTGGTGTAAGAGAAGAATATAAGCAGACCGTATTTTGTTTACGCGTATGTGGGGAGTCTGTGCTGTAGTGAAAGTCTCTGATAAACCGGGGATACAAACCAGAGCAAGGGAATGGCGTCGGCAGCATCAGTAGGCCTATTCCATGCTTTGA
>JAMKCH010014449.1:0-40078 GCA_023653785.1 Ophioderma brevispina
TACTGGTGTGAATCCTATCGGTTTCACACCACTAAATTTCTGCTCCCCTCCGTTCCTTACAAAATGGGCGAGATGAAAACGTCTTATTCTCCTCAAGGAACCATCTCAGACCTTCAAGCTAAAATTTGCTTGAAGATCATCATAATATCTCCTACCCAATCAATCCTGAAATTAGGGTAGTTATCTCCCAAAATTTTCGAGCGACTGGACTGCCAAGACTACATGCACCGTGGTCCGGAGGTCACAAGCACTTTTTCGTCGTTGTTCCCTGTAAGAATACGGTTAAAATGTTGTTGTCGGATCAAAATAACATGTATATCAATGACAACCTTTTTTTGATATTCCTACAGATTTTATACTTAATCTGATAGCAACCATGATTTTTGCACTCAGATCTCGCCATTTCTCTTCAGTTTTTAAAGTGAACTTAGCGAGGACACAAAAAAAAACACACCTCATTGCAGTGGGGGCTGACTTACCGGTTTCTCACTTTTACTGGTGTGGATCCCTACTTTAAATCTGGAGAAAGAAATAACCTTCAACAAACATGACCCCAAACAGTCACTTACATTACGTATTGGAACCTAATTTCCTTCGCAGACTTTTTCGCTTTGTTCAATCCGTGACTATAGTTGGGACAAATGGTATACTCATCAACAGGTGTATATTCACCATATTGTGTACGCCCCTGAACGTGATTCTAGAATGCAAGACCAGGAAGATTTCTATTTGTATGTTTTGCCTATATAGTTTCTTTTTAGTATCGAAATGTAAAAATTAGCACGCTAGAGCAGTGAAAATATATTTGGGTCAATGGGCGTGTTTTAATTTCAAAATTTGAAGCGGATAAAAATTAGGACCACAAATATTTTGAAAGTAAGTGGAGGTATTAGAGTAAGCAATAGCTATTGTTTCAGCAAATTAATTTCATTTGTAATATTGAAAGTTGTAAATTGGGCCAAATATACTGCAAGGACGCGGAAACAAAATTGTATCAATCACAGAAGTGAGGAGGGAGTGGTGTTAAAACTACACACAAGCCCACACACACTTTACACAAAACACATTTACAACACACAAACAAACAAAACGGCCCCGCAAAACAACGCAAAACGAACCGACCTGCGTAAAGAACTTTTATTGGATTGCAAATATAATGGTTTTTAATTTAGTATTTATATTTAATTTTATTCTATATATTCTATTATTCAACATTTTCCACATGAAACTAACTATGATATACAGTGTTTGAGGCATGTAATTAATTAATTTGGTGAATACCCTTAGGTACATGAGGATTTGGTAGTACCAGTGACGTGGCAGTGTCTATCAACGATTAACAGATGGTATATGAGGACTTTCCCCTCTCGAACTTTGATACTTTCCATCGAAAGGCAAAGTTTAAGCCTAAAGGTTTGAAGTTTCATGTGATCACGTACTTGTTTGATACATTTGACAACTCATACAGGAATACACACATGAACCCTCCCACAACCACACACAGACACACGTCTATGTCAGCAAGTGAAATAGCCATAACACTTAAAAGCGTTTTGCCATGTTGCTTCTAATTAATTAAAAACTAGAATGAAAGCGACGCGTGCTTTTATTATCATACACACATTTACAACCACAATACAACAAACAAACATCGCAAAAAACAACGCAAAAGTGGAACCGACCGGCCGAACGTTTTTTCATTCCTTTCACTGAGGATGGCTAGGAAACGTGTTGCTTTTTACTTTTCTGATCGGTTGGCTAGCAATATTTAAATTAGTCGTGCAAATTTGATTTTTATTATTGAGGAAAATCAAGCTAAGAAAGCTTTTTATAATTTTATTAACATTTTAGAGGCGTTAAAATTTCAGGGGTATTTTAATAATCTACAATTTTTACTTTTTGTGATTTTTAGTACATTGCAAATTCAATTTAAGCTGCTATTTCATAAAAATGACAAAATGAATGGAATATTACATCATTAATTGTGATGCAATTTAAAAAAAGTAAAACTTCATTAGTCATGAAATATCTGTGTTTGATGAATTAATTGGAAAAGCTGATTGATGATCGTTAATTGAAGGACTCCAGAATTTTTAAAACTTCGGAGTTTCAGCCCTAGATTTTTAAATTGAAACCTCCAGAGTAGCCTCCTACTCTGCCTTTCCTTTGCTTTTTTTCCTTTAATCCTTTCCCTCGCGGGACAATTAGCTCAAACAGGACGGGTTTGTTAGGGTAAGCGTTTATTTGTAGACAGGTCGAATAAAAAATCTCTGAAGAGACTTGATCATTCCATTAGAGGAGAGCAAACCGTTTCAGTTGACCCGTATATCCTAGTAAATCCTCAACCTTACCTTTTTGTCTTATTGGAAAACAGGCCATGTAATGGAGGTGAGTAGGGGTCAAATGCTTTAAAGATCCCGTCGATGCGGACTTTACACATAATGTTGCATGTTGCTAACCTATTAATTAAATGATACAAAAATCGAATTTCAAGCACGGTTTGTATTAATTATACCATTTTGGCTGTTATTTCAAGGCCTACATGTACTTATAGCGAATGGCTATATAGTATGACTGTTCTTCCAAAATTGCTCAAAGATTGTAGTAAACTGCGTATTATTATTATCAATGCGGTTTTTTGTATTTATATTTTTGTTTCTCAATGGGAAGGTTGCAAAGAATCATAAACGCCTGTCTATTCAAAATCACTCTCATGTGACAATATTTTGAATGGACAGGCGTAAAATAGGCGTTTGCGTTGGATGTTTATGTTTCTTCACAACCTCGCTATCATGCCCTATCTTCGAATTCAAAGTATTTCAGGACCAAATCAAAAGAAAGAGTCAAACGCTTCAAGATTGAAGACGGCTTTATTTGTCAAAATGCGGAAATTTAGAGCTCAAAAAGAGCAATTGGGAACAATACATGTTTAAATTATGAGTGGATAAGGCAAATGCACTGCTCACGCATTTCGTTCTAAACGAAAAATTTGTTCGTGACTGTCAGTATAATTGCAAATCTTGGATCGTGTTTTCTTTAGTATAGTAAAATAGTAAATCCAAAGTTTTAAATCCGGTTTTGTCCCCGTAAGCGGGGTGGCCGGATTCACCTCACACTGGCAGCAACCGCCCTTACCCCTTCCTTCACTTCACCCGACTCAATGCATCCTCCATCCTCAACCCAATCCTCCCTCTATCCTCATTGCTTCTTCCATGGTTTCTTTGGACGTCCCCTCCTACTCGAACCTCCCACCTCGAACTCAGATGCCCTTAAGGGCATGATCGTAATCCTTCTTCAACCACATGCCCATGACCAACGTACACTATTCGCCTTCGCCAACCGGTCCATCGCCTCTTTTAAACCCAACATCTTGCATCAAGTCCCTAAGTCTTCATCATCCATCACCACCCCACACATCGCTAATATCATTGCTCTCATTGTCCTCCTCAAATCCCCATCTCATTTTCGCTCAGACACCAAGTCTCGCTCCCATACAGCATCACTCATCTCACACAACTCTTATACACCATTCCTTTCATCTTCCAAAGTATGATAGTTTAAAACCAAAGAACAGGTTACAAGTTCGCTTACTTCGCTTATGGCCTGATCGGTAATACTAACTCGCCCATCCCCAGCTTTTTTACAGGAAGGGGTCAAATATGATTAGGAATAGAGATTTATGTACTTTGCGATTAACTTAAATACGAGTATGCTAGTTTTCGGAAAGGAAGATGAGAGGCACAACAGAACAAATGCGTATTTCCGCAATATTGAACAACTTAAAGGCTGACTCAGAGATTTCCCGAGGAGGGCGCCCTCAATTTTCAATCAAATTAAATGCATTTAAAAAACACAGCTAACAACGTATGGAACAGTACGAGGGTTTAGTGCAAAAAGGTGTTAGATTTGGCAGGTATAACATTTATTAAGAAACAACTGACAAATGGCAGCTATTGCAGAGTGGGCCTTCTTGCAGTAAATCCTCGAGTTACAAAATCAAGAGAACAACAAAACTCAGCTGTACTAACCGTGAGTGTTGTCCATGCTGCTGTAGGATCTGAAACTGGAAGATGATAGATGGTGACGAGTGAAAGCTTAATGTTTAAGGAAATCAATAAAATAACCTGACAAGATCATGTTAGAAATAATGACATGGATGGAATAATTGGACATACCTTGAGAGAGGCACCCACAAGCATCTGTCAAGATAATCCCTGACCTGGGAATCAGATTGGGAATAAAACTTGGTATAGACCAAACGCACTGTTGAGAAGGAAAGCAATGATGGATGGAGTCCACGGGCAGAAAAAAAACTGCTGCATCAGAAGTAGAGGATGAGACATTCGGCACCTTCATAGCCTATCCTCAGATGCCTATGTGCCCACTAGGCATGCGGAGGATAGGTTACAGGTAGCAGGTCAATTTTTGGTGTCTGAAGAATGCTCTATTTTTTTTATGCTTTTTCAACCCTCTGAAATAGATTGTTGATACAGAGCTTTAATATGCGGAGGCGAAAAGGTACCACTTTTTGGTTCGACACATATTAATGTACAGAGTTTTCTATCAAGTACGGAAAATCACTTCCCCATCAAACGAATTTAAATATCGACGCGAAACTTTAGAGATGGAAGTACTGGGGACAAGCTCCTTCGATCAAGGTGAAGACTTTATTATAATTAAAGTGACATATCCTTTCAATGGAATATATATTTCAATCCCTAGTATTGCGAATTAAAGATTATAAAAAATCTGAATTTCGGAAGAGGGTTAAGCAGACCAGAGAGGGTATCTTAATAACGATTTAAAAATGTTAAAACTTTACCAGACTAATAAACTATAATTTAAATGGTTTTTGGTCTCAATACCTACACGCCTGGTTATTTATCGCCATAGGCAGCTATAGGCCTAACTTGCTATATTCATAAATCTCACCCATACCATTCCATTCAAATCCACACAATACATATACATACACCCTCCACACATCCACACTCCACAAGACCCATCCACACACCCACACAACCCATTCACACAACCACACCCCCCCACCCACAATCCACCACCCATTGCATGATCACTCAAATGGTACCTTAAAGTTTGTGAATTCACAGCTTTTTTCTTCACTTGTGGGCCTAACTCCGATTAAAGCAAGACTGAGTCAAAACCAAAACCCTGACACTTACGATTTCAAATTTCATCGATCACTTTGTAGGCAACATACTTCATAATCCAGTGACTATTATAATTATTTGGACAGCGCTGTTACTGATACAATCCATCACGATATATCAATCAAACACTTAAAACACAAACACAACCCAAAACCTATCGCAGAAGTAGATAATTTTTAACGGAGCCTAATTACTTGCTTAATGCTTTTTGACTGGTATCGATGTTTCTCTAAATTCATTTGAAATTTGAAATTTAACAGATATGCTGCAACTGTAAATTCCATAAAAAAAGCCTGGGTACAACAATTTTTTTTTTAATTCCAACTTTAGAGGGCAACACAGTTTAATTTTACTCTTCGTGATTTTACTGAACCTCAATAACCTCATACACTATTATTATGACGGGTTACTTCACAGTATTCTGGACAGTCATGAACTATGTTTGAACGATAATGTGCAATGACCCGAGATAAACGAGACAATGGTAACTATTACCATGCATTTTTTTCATGGTTTGGTAAATCACAGGGTTCTAATCTATTCAAGATCGACCCCCATCGTGCATATTACATTCTAAATGACATCAAACGAAATGCCAATGAATATATAAAAACTGAAAATGCACTCACCTGTAAGTTTTCAATGGCAACCCAATCAACGAATAAAAAAACAAATTACGATTTTTTACTTCATGGATTCTGGAAACTTGGGCTACCATGATGAATTCAGATAAGCAAAGACTTTACATGGGGCGTTCGGACGACTAAAGCTCGTTTATAGATGCCGAGCAACAGGCTGCTGGTGGTGGTTTGTGTTATCATTACTGTTGTGTTGCGTAGGACTTCTCGTGGCATTGGGTATGTATATAGAACGCTAAATGCTGTAATCATGTTTGTTTCAAATTGGTCTGATTGTAACACCAAATAGTGCAAGTTGCAACAGGGTTTGAATCTCTAAGGTGGGGTCAAAAGGTATTTTGACCGGAAAGCGGTTCAAACCAGTTTAAAACGCGGTCAAAACCTGGTTTTAACCGGTCAAAACGGTGGTCAAAACTCATGAAACTGTCATAAACGTGCCAAGAGTTTAAAATTTAATCCACTAAGAGATATGCATATATTACTATTTGTACACAGCCAACACCTTTTTCCCATTTTGATCCTCCCTGCAGACTGCATTCCATACTGCTTCCTGCCAAGTACGTTACAACACACAACCATACCCAAGTTACAGCCATTGCCCCTTACTCAAACATTCATAATCCAAGGACATGACAATGCTTATTTTCGGTCGTTACCCACATTTTGCTCCATTGCATTTTTTGCCCATGTGCTCTATCTAAATCCATTACTGACGCTCCCACAAGTCATTATCCTGTGATTGCCAATCTACATCATCCTTGTATTAATTATCAACTAGTTAAATTTTTACAACTCCATATAGCCTATGGTATCAACTTCATCTGTTTAGAGGTGGAAGATCCAAATCCTGTTTGGGGCTCTTATGAGACGCAGCCTGGAAAAACTTCAGCCCGTTATAGAAACTGCGATGCTTCAGTCAGTGCAAAAACTGAAAGACAAAACTCACAACTCACTTGAAAAAATGTCCTGGGTCTTTTTGCTGGAAAAAATAGGCAACATTGAGGAAACCAATGAGCCTGCCTCAATTAATGCAAGCATTGGCAGTGCTGCTCCTGCAAATGACGATGACATCCAAGAAGTTCACAACACATCATTCCACCTCAAAGTTCCAACGTCCTCATGATGACGATCAGCCAAAGCCCAAAAAGGCTTCATAATGCAAAATACAGAGGCCTCAATTGCATTTGGTGTAAAGACATTTGCTAAAACCATGTAGGCACTTTGATGAACAGATTGCTAGAATGTTTTATGCTTCAATCACCCTAACCCAACACCACCAAACACTCATATACATAACTCAATGATCTGAGGATAACACAATGCGATGAGGGCATCGTACCACACTCATATGGGCAAGAAAAAAATCCAGTGCCCCTCATTGATATTACTGTTGTTTGAAGTAATTTGTTGTTAAAGTTGAAACATCATTTTTGGTAAAAACCAATACAAAATCCATTTTAAAAGTAACAATTTGGGTTTTTGACCACTTTGGGGCGGTCAAACTGCCCGGGTTACAACCAGGTTTTACCGGTTTAAACCTCCTGGTTTAAAACAGGGTCGGTTAAAAACGCTTTCAAAAAAACTCCTGATTGCAATAACTTTGGTTATTACAATCGACCAAAATGTTAAAATTCTTTCTTTATTTATATTTAGCACGCAATTTGTAAATCACATGTCTCGTTTTTAACCCCCAATAACACCGAATTATCACAGATCAGTGAAGTTTACTTTCGGCTAACTGACATTACCGAAAGACGTTTACTTAACATGATGTGGTCGTTGTCTAATACATTTTAATGGCATTTATTGTCGTTAATTTTTGTCGTGATCAAGTTTGGTTTTAGATTAAACTTGTTTTTGGCACAATATTTATTTTTAATTTAAAAAAAAGGATTTTTCTTCATTCTTCCATCTTTCCGCGATGAACTCAGCTATAGTTTTTGTCCAGCGTAATGACCATGCCTTCGCTAAAATGGCTTTCTAAGAGATAGCTATTTTCTTATCAAATCCTTTTGCACAATACCGATTTCTTGTTTGTAGGCTAAATATTGTTTTTCATTGAAAAGATTTGCCCAAAATTGAGTTTTTTTGAGTGACAAAATAAACACTACATAGCCCTCAACTATAGAACAAGTTTTTGATGAAAAAATACACCTTGCATACCACAACTATACAATAATCTGTTCTGAAAACCTCGAGTTAGCTCAGATACTTCAGCTGTTGAAAATCAGTATACTTTTGCTTATCAAAATCCTTTACACCCAGATTTTTCTTTTAGTATGCTAAAAAAATTTGTTTTACATGAAAGAAAGATGTGCCAATTGAGTTGTTGATAACAAATAAACACTAATACACAACAATACAAGTATCTAGTTTGAAAACCTCGGTTAGCTCAGATACTTCAGCTGTTGAAAATCAATAACTTTTATATATTTTTATAAATCACTGATTTGCTAAATCAAAATCGTAAAACACATCCTCCAAAATCCAATTTAGCATGTGTTACAAGTACAATACCCGCAAAGAAGACAGAATGCTGTTGTTGCTCGTATCCCCAAGTACCATTGTAATTGGCTTTGTGTGGTGTCGGATTTGGTCGCTATTTCTGATTCCCGGGCCGCGTGGTATCCATGATACGGACGCTCCTAACTGGGCCCGCTTTTGGAGTCTGGGGCGGAATGGGAACAGTCAGGGGTTTACCGCCCTACTCTTTATTCGACACTGACTGCGATGATTCATTACAGTTGGGTGACTCCCTGTACCCGGGACCGACGGCTAACGTCCCCTCCGAGGACGGGATGCTTTCATATCCATTGGCCCAACTCCAAGTGAACCATGAAGGAGAGCGGTTTCTGTATTTAATCATAGCTGGTATACACATCAAATCCAGAATTGATAGGACCCGAATAAATCCCAGAAAGTGCCACGACCCCACCGGGAATCGCACCCGGGAATTTTGATGGTAAATTTGCCGCCAGAGGCAAGCACCCTAACCGCTATGGCCACGCTCTCCCACGGAGAGACGTTATAAAGACAAAATCGAATTTGTGTTTGAATTAGTCGTTACTCTCCGTATCTTTGAACACTCCTCCCCTTTTTTTGACTGCCGTTTTCTCCCTTTCTGTCAGTTCTTCAGTTGGAAAAAGTAACTTATGAGACTCATCCTCACTTTTAAAGCCATTCCTGCTAAATTTCACATTTTTGACTCACTGATATGTCTTAAAAAAAAAAAACGGTCATCAAGGTTGGAACCTGCCCTCATCCCAGCAATTGTTTTGGAAAGAATATAAGTTCGAGAACAGCAGAGAGGAGAGAGAAGTGAGAGATGAGATAGTGAGGGGGGAAGGGGGATAGAAGAGCAGACATAGAAGAGAACATAACAGCAGATGATGTTACCATCAATGGCATTTTGAATCTGCCATGCTACAATGATAGAGATTGTTTCTTTTTCAGGTATTGTAGCTGTATCTGCGCAAGAGGATCTGCTGAGGTGTGTAACTCTCGACACTGTCTAATCACAGGAGGCCTGTAGGTACATCAAAACTAAATATGGCAAATACAAATATCTACCAATAGGGAGAGTTTTTTTGTTGTCCTGCGGGGAATTCATTTTTCACGAATTCATTCTAACTTTTTTTTTCGAGGATCACCCCACAACATAATATCTAATACATTCACTGCTTAAACAGAATAATATATTGATTATTTCATGCATGAATACGTCCATTAACAAAAGCGAGGATTTAGCTTAAGGACTGGTCTAAAATTAAAGTCCTATTCGTCAACGGAACAGCACGGGCTTATTAATTTGTTAGATTTGATTGTAATATTTTTGGACAGTCTGGATCTGAATGCTACAGATATGGTACCATTTTGTAAAACCCCAAATTGTTTGGAAGTCACTACCTTAAAAAAAATCGCATTTTTAAATCACTTAAAAATATTTTTTTTCTTATTTTTTTTTTTGTTTTTTGGTTTTAAATAGTCCGTTTAATTACGCAGAGTGTAAAAAGAAACGTGGTCCAACGGATTGGAGCCCCTAAAAGCTAAAAACAAACAAATAACAAAAAACAAACCACAAACCAAACGATAAGCAAAAATATAGAAAAACAAAACATCATTAAACCAAGAAATACGAAGGCATTTCGCTAATATTTGTTCTCTTAGAGCCCCGCCTGACAGATTTTAAAACCGGCTGGCCAGGTAACAAAGGGGGAACTATAATCTTAACGGTGATGGTCATGATCTTAATTACTCATCCTTTTCATATAACGGTTAAATGGTACCTTCACATCATCGATTGAATCCAATTTTAATTATCAGCTGGGCAACATGGAAATAGCAGATCCCAGTGTAGATCCGTGCGAAATTTCCGCGAATTTGCTTTGTGGATGCTTCTTGAACACTACCCGTCATCCCCCGAATAGAAACTACTATTTCGACTACCATCAACTACTATAACTTAGAAGTCATCTTAAATGTAAGGAAATTCAATTTATTTTTCATCGAGGTATAAGGTGTCCATGGATATTGGGTCACATGGATTTCGTATAGATGACAAGACGCTCTCACTGTTCCCCCTCCTCCCCGCACAAAAGGTCAGTGGGTGACAGGGCTTTCACTTTCAGCAATGCGGCCCCTAAGCCTTATGAACTCTTTGCCTATCTCTGTTCGCCACTCTCCGATTCCATTGTTTACTTTTAAGAAAGCTAAAATTTCAGTCTATTTCCTAAGTTTGATCGTGTGCTATAAATTATTTTTTTTTGTTTATTGCCTGATATTTAATTGTGTCAGCGTTTTCTTTTTTTTATTTTATAGTTTTTCGATTTAGTACTATCTCATGTTCATCTTTTACAATACCTTGTATGATAATGTGTTAGCCTACAATTAATACTCTCTGTTTTGTAAAGCGCTTTGACCTTGTTTTTTGAGAAGGCGCTATATCAAATGGCCGTTGTATGTAACTTTATTAATGTCATTATAGTCTGATTTTTACTCGTGTCCCTTCGTATATTAGTCCCGCTTATAACATTGTCGAGTGTATGGTTTCATTTGGAGGGGAGTGTAGGTACTAGAATTAAAAAAAACGAAGATACAGAGGATAGATACATTATTAAAAAGGTTCTGTCATGGCAGATAACGTTTCAAAATTCGGTACAATTAATTTGAAAAACAAATTTCACTACCCTCTTTGAGTTAATACAGTAAACATGGTAAATGGACTATGTAATGTTTGACGACCATCACGGTTGTCATGACAGTGTGTAGAAAGAAGGTGATAAGTCTTTGCCTGTATGGCATATTTCGGTGTTGTTATCACTAAATCTGTATGATTTGAAGTGACACAAATAAAAAAAATCACATTATAGATACTCAATACTTTGTTTTTGGCGACGGAAGTGTCCTTAAAGTGAAAAGAAAGGTGAATTTGATTTGCTTATTTTTCAATATAAAACATATATAGGCCGAATTTGTACTGGAAAATCGGAGTTGTAGAAACACAAAACCGGTTTTATTAAATTGTCACCGATATTCATTTTTGCGCTATTGTATTTAAAATGCGTTTCATTAAAAATCTTAAGACACGCTGACAATTTTGTCCTACGTGGTGATTGACAACTGAATCTTAAAAAAATATTTGTCTCTGATAATTGATTTTGATTAGTTGTTTCTATTCGCAACGTGTTCATAAATGGAATAAAGAGTTAAAAATTCAAACACGCTAACGCAAAATAGAATGCGGAATAATCAACTATAATAAAAAGCTATCTTTATTTTTAAATTAGAGACAATTAAAAATTTAAGAAATTCAATTCAGAACCATTTCTAAAAAAAGAAGCACAATTTATGATAGGCCTATACAGGACTAAAATGAATGAAACGACTGCCAGTGAATATCAATGGCAAATGACGAATTTGATTTTGTTTGCGTTCACTCTAAAAATACTCAATGTTGATTAGAAGTCGTTTTTTGATAGCAATAAGTCTGTGGGCAGGTATACCATCCTGTGCCCACCACAAATATCGGAAGACACCATTTTGTTGCCATAGAAAATGCCAGTTCAAGTTCAGGCCACAACCATCGTGGTTCATCATCTGGAGAAAAAATTGCCCATGAACTTTTCGTTCGAAAAAGTTATCATTCCCAAAGCTCTCCATTGCGGGAGGGAGTTTCCGTAACCTGCTTCATCTGACACACCTTTTCTGAAACACTTTATGAATCGGAGACCTTCACGGAATAAAGCAAAGGCTTGTTCCGTTAAGGTTTCCGAATTCATAGTGTGCCAAAAATGTGTTAGATGGGTCAGGTACGGAAACTCCCTCATTTGCCACACGAAGTATCCAGCTAAGTTTCTCTAGACTCAGTTTGTATCAAAGTAAACCGAGGGTTACCAGCTGGTGCAATTCTCAATGACGTTGGGGTTGTAACATCATCATTCATAAAACCACCTGCTTCGTCACCAATCATGAAATGATCTAGAAATCTCGCGTCTCTCTGACATCGATTCAATAGCACTCGGCAAAAGTTTGCCTTTTCTTCGGAAGCATCGTGCTGAGTTGATGGAGAATGCACATCTGAATGGATGAAATTTAAGTCAATTTTTGTTTATCTGGTTAAACTGAGAAGGGGCCGGAGAGTCTAAAATCCATTCTCTTGCAGTGGTTTCCTTGGATGTCTTATAATCGACGTAAAACTGCCTTAACACTAAGAATAAGGGGGGGGCCTAGGGACCCATTTTTTGTTTTTCGGCCGGCGTTTTTAACGCTGCAATATATGGTTGGTTTATCATTTTTGTATTGTCAATCTTTAGTTGCGCTTGTCATGGTGCACAAAAAAATTCAAATCCACGAGTCGTTTTTGCGTTTAATTAGAATGGGTCCCCTCCCCCGCGAACTCCCCCCCCCCTATGCACTACACGGAAGTGCCATGACAAAAAATAAAAATCCTTAAATAGAGTTACTCTGATTTTGATTGCATAATGCATTACACCTAGTGACATAAACAAAGGTAAATAAATTATAAAAAACATTTTTGGAAGTATAGTAGGCACTTGTGTCATAATATTTTAGAGACATTCGTGTATAGCGGTTACTGTAGGACCTTGGTAAATTAAACAAGTAAAACATTTTAAAAAAAAAAAAAAAACTAAAAAATCAATAAAACTCATAAGCATTTTAATTATTATAATATGTTAAATATAGTCATCCTTAATATGTTAAATATAGTTCTCCTTCGCCAATTGAGAGCGACGTGTGGTCCGTGGATGAGCATTCGCTGTGTGATAGGAAGGTCGGGGTTCGAGTCCCACTGGTGCCAACGCGTTGTGTCCTTGGGCAGACAATTTATCTCGATTGCCTCTTTCCACCCAGGTGTTAAAATTGGGGAGCTTTGCTAGGGCTATTGTCCATGAAGCGCACGCCCAAAGGTATGAGTATGCGTTGGGTAGGTATGCAGCTGACCGTATTCCAAAGGTAGCGGTTAATAATGTAAAGCGCTTTGATACACGAGAAAAGCGCCTATATAAATGCTGCAATATTATTATTATGAAGCAATCAGCAAAAAGTCTCCGTGAATCAGTGCACGTAGAAAATGGCAGAAACGAATTAGTGTCTTTTCGCACATTTTGACGCAAAATAAAATCAAGTTGTGCCACTAATTTTTTACTGAACACCTTCTTCATTTTTATTTTTTATTGTTGCTGTCTTTGAAGCCTTTAAAAATTGGGGCTTTCATCTAAAAAAAACTTTAGGAAGTGTTATTTTATTAGGGGGGATCCTAGGAATCCCCCCCCCCCCCGTATGCGCTAACGGAGTGCAAACCCCTTATGCAGTTTAGTGTTGTTCATTCACGGTTGTGCGTCTTCTCCCGGGTGCCAGACCCTTGTTTCGATTAGGCTTGTGCCATATCTCGATTATTTCTTCACATTGCCCAGATGGTCAGCTTATAGATGGCGGATTACTGTCAGGGAAAGGCTTTCGAAAAAGCATTGTGTAGCTTTTATGCTCTTTGTTCATGAAAGTTGTCACAACGAACCACTGTGAGAGTTGTAAAAACTGATATGATAAGTACACAAAATAAGCATTACATACCATACAACAGCTGTAATGTGCGTTTGCATGACATTTTCAAAGACAATGGTGTTAAGTGGAGGATGATGGAGAAAAGCTGACTGTTTCTACTATAGTAAAAATCATAGTATGGTTAGACAGCACCACATTTCAACAACTAAGCCTTGTTTCAAGATTTTTTTTTCTGGGATACCCGGTATATCAAACTAAGAGGACGGGTCATCGAATACAGTGTACGCGTGACTGTCTTACACCAGTCTAGGCATTTGTATTCTACATTGATGTGCTGTAAGCATCACTTGTGCCAAATGGACTCGTGTACAACGGTAAACGGTGATTCCGTACATGTTGACATGGTAGCAGGACACTCTCGCATGGGGGACACCAATTTCTTTACACCGGCTTTCAATGCTACAATAGTTTGGGTGTGTGTGGGGTTTGACTGGACCTAATCTTCCGCTAAAGTGGCACAGTGCTGGCATATTATGCAGTAATCAATCAAGAATGTGATGCTACAAATTCTATGTCATCCTCTTTCTTACATTTCACTTTCTGATTATCCATGATTCGGTACAGAAAGGAGAAGAATACGCCTTAAATTAATTTTCAATACTGCACCAACAAGAAAAAAAATGAATACAATACAGTAGTTTTATAAATCTGCTAAGTATAGAACCATTCGCATTTAGTTATCAAATTGTGTACATTTTGAAAATGAAACATTGTGAATTAACTATTCACACATTACTCTTAGGCACCGTAAAATTAAACGTTCTCTAAAAAAAATGCATTTCCAAACCTTTGGCGCCATTTTGGTAGCCATTTTGGCAGCCGTTTTGGCAGCCATTTTGGCAGCCATTTTGGATAATTGTAAAGGTGATAAAGTTATGCATTAAGTAATTGTTACAATGGATTCTACGACCTCATAAACCTGGGTATAGCCACCAAAATCACAACTCTATGTACATTGTGGACTGAGATATGGTCAAAATAGTTTTAAATGGCCGCTATATTGGTATATTACATTTATATGTGTAGCTTGATTGCACCAATGGATTCAGGGACCCCAAAAACATAGGTTTATTCACAAAAATCACAACATCTCTGTACACTGTGGGCTGAGATATGGTCATAATAGTTTAAAATGGCGGCCATTTTGAAAAATGACCGCCATTTTGTTTGAGTATCATTTTTTCAGGGTTGTTCACCTAGAAGTTGTTATGGGAGGTCCCCTGAACACGTTAATACCACACAACCTTTGACAGCATCCCATGTCAGGTTGACATAAAAAATGGTGGTTTGGGCCCCTTGGGTATTGTAAACTTTGTTTTATGTAACCAAATACAAGGTTAGTAGTGTATTCAAGATGGCTTTCGAGGTAATAATGAAACTAACAGTAATAATGAAATGACAGTAAATAATGAATAATGAATGGACCTCAGTCGCTTTTTAAAAACTCCAACAGGAGGAAAAACTAAGAATCAACTTCCATTGCATTATTACATTTAAAAAACAAAATTCTATGGTTTTAATTAATATCTTGACTGTTAAAACATCAGGATCGATGCGAATTAACTATAAGACAGTCAAAAGAGATCATCGATCAAATACTTTTTGTATTTTTAGCGGCCTATGGAATTAATTATAATTACAGAATCATACGTGAATTGGTCATGTTTTATCTAGACAGTTTAGAAATTTACAAATTTTGAGTGAATAAAGATGTACTTTTAGTGTTTAGTGTTAAAACATCAGGATAGATGCGAAGTAACTATACGACAGTCAAAAGTAGATCACGATCAATACTTTGAATTGTATTTTTAGCGGGCCCTATGACTTAATTTAATTACGAATCATACGTTAATGGTCATGTTTTATCTAGACAGTTTAGAAAATTACAAATTTGCCGTGAATAACAGATGTACTTTTAGTGTTTGGGACCAATTGATTTGTGCGTTTCTTCAAATGCTTAAGGTTTCTCGTCGGGCACCGATCGGATTAAGGATCAGCACAAAAACTGGTCTAAGAAACCGTGAAAACAATGTTGATATCATTAAACTAGTCCGTTCATTCCCTAAATAATTTGTTAGCGAAATTAAAATGAAGGATAAGAATTAGAAGAAAAAGTGATTAACTGCCGTGTTACCATTTTTTTTTTTGGTAGCATCATAATAAAATACAGCCAAACGTATCATAAGCAGGACCAAAACATTTCGGGTGTTGTTTAAATCAGTGATTATATTTTTTTCAAACGGTATTTTTTGTAGAAGGTATTCAAAAAATTTTCAGAAAAACTCAAAAGTCTACAATTTGTCTCCCTCGTGAACTGGTGAATGGTTATTATAGTGTAAAACATGTCTTTTAACTTGTTATGCCTATAATGGAAATTTCAAATATATTTGATAATTAACTAACTTTGTTTGTTTTCCCTTTTGTTTCTTTATATTAGAACTGGTTAAAAAGAAGATTTCGAACACAGATATTGCGGCGGAAAGAAAGGTTAAGGATTTGTACACATCGTGTAAAGATTTGGGTATGAAATAGGTATACATGTACACTATTTACGTGTCTTCACTTTCTCATTTCTTGTCGTATGTTCTGTCGCGGTGCCTGTCTGTCCTCCGTCACTCTGTGAAGAACTGTATCCGTGATTCGGTCAGTAATGAGGAGTTAAATATTTGAAGAAATAAAATGTGCATATAGTATAGAAAATAGCATCTTAATGTTTTGTTGTCTTTGGCTAAAATACACTGTTATTTTACATTTTCAATCTCAACAGCGCAACAGTATTTTGGCTGTTGTTTTAAATTGACTAACTTTCAGTTGCACGACTTTCTTTTGGATGAACAAATATTTGAAATCCGACATCTCGTTTTCCAAAAGTAGGGTCTATTTGCTCCTTATGCACCAACGGGACGGTCGGTGACAAAATCATTTTCCGTATATATGTGACCTTTGACTTTGACCTTTCGTGGTGACCCATGCACGTAGACGTATGCTTGTTTAAATTAAAGTTTCATTAATTAATTATATATAGATATAACCTAAAATAGGTCGGAATCATTTCCCTTGCAAAAAAGAATGGTAAAATATATAGTTCGGAAAAAGGTGTCATAAGAAATTTTTCAAACCCTATTTTTGTTGGGTTCTACACAATAAATTTGGTCTATTCAGAGAAGACTGAGGAAAAACAAAATGATCACTTTTCTGTTGAAAGGAAATTAATATCTCTGCCCTATTTTTTCATATCATATCATATTAAATCGATCAATATTTTCATTTTTTCCATTAATCATGTTAATAATGTCTGCGTGAGAATCCACTCCCATAGTGTTCCAGAGTGAAATGTGTTGTGCCAACTTTATGGTCATGCGATGTTTCGTTTTTTAAGTTGACCATTTTAAGATATTTAACGAAACGCTTTTAAAAATTAAATACCATTAACTTTTAAATTTAGATACCATCGAAAGAATAGGTGCAAAACCGCTTACTATTCTACTTCACGAATTTGGAGGCTGGCCAGTACTTGGCAACAAGTATGGCGGTCGGTGGAATGAGACCGATTATGATCTGGCTGTCTCAATGGGACGGCTGACAGGCGAATTCTTCATTGACGGTGTCGTCTCCTCATGGGTCGGGGATAGATGATAAAAACTCAACAAGGCAGGTTTTTTAAAGGCAAAGAATAACCAAAACACATCAATCAATCAATCAATCAGAACTGAGAACACATTGTTTATGTAAGGAATATGGCCATTAAATCTTGTAGCAATCATTTTGATCTCAAAAAAATAAATTGTGATTGTTATATAAGTTAAGATAATTTGTGGACCAGGCTCATTTTTTGTTTAAATTGAGTGTGTGGACTTTGCAATCCATGGGATACGTACAATCAGCCGTTAGTGACTACTAAAAACCATCAAAAAATCTGTTTTCCTTTTTCTCTTCTGTGTTCTTCATTCACCAAACGATGTAACTACATTTGAATTCAACTTCTTCTCACTCTCTTTTCAGATAGATTAACCAAAACGCTTGGCATGTCTCGCATTACTACATCGATAATGCTACGCGATGTAAATATAGTCACTACGTGACAAGAATTACATTACTCCCCACTAAAATGAGCCCTTTGCTTGAAATATACATTAAATTTGCGTATTCATCATCTTGTAAATACTTTTTGTACTGAGGGTAATGTTGGTATAAGGAAGTTGTAAACTACATTCTTTTATTTGATTTAGGGATTTTTTCGCCCCAAAATTAGCATAATCTGGGAGATAAAAATAAAACTTCTACTCTATTAGAGTGCGTAAGTCGTAACTTCCAGTTACGACTTGGTTGCACTTTATGTATACAGTTGTATGTGTGTGTGTGTGTGTTATTGTATGGATGTCTGTGTGTATGTGTGTGGTGATATGTGTAAGGTATGTAGGTGTGTAGTCTCAGTTTTCGCCAGTCTATCGAGTGACGTGCATAGGATTGGTCGACCCCCCCTACGTCCAGTCGTATGCTGTACTGTACGTGACGTACCCCCCCACGTTAAGTTATTTCAAATTGAATTTTTAGAAAGTGAATTATATTTATACTTATATGAATGTTTCCTTTGGATATTGGCATAAATATCCCACAACTTTAATTTGAAATACGTACGTACGTATTTCAAATTAAATGACAACCATCACCTAACCCTTGTACTTCCTCACCATGAATGGCCCAATACACCACACCCAAAGGGAAACATTCTTATAAGTAATTAAATGACGCTGTGTCTTGTTCTTTTCTCGAACTTTGAAGAATATTTGTTTTCGTCCACAGTACAAAAAGGGCCTATTTAGACATATGTGGCGTAGCTACACTACTTGCGCACGCTCCCATTTACCGCATTTAACCCCGTTCCCCCTTTTCGCACTGATACCCCCTTTTGCTCCTGGCCACTTTTTACTACTTTCACCCAGCCCGACAACCGCACTCCCCCACCCACCAACGTTTGGAATTCGAAACAAAAACTTTCAAACGTAGAATACTAGCTTAAGGGAAGAAACGATCTGCAAAAGATTGATTTTTTATTGAAGATGGTATTATAAACATTCATATTTGGTCCTAGGATTACTGGGTGACCCAAAAAAAAAAAAATAAAAAAAAAAAAAACTCACCCAATTTGCATATTGACATTCGTTTGGCCCCATCTTGGATTTTTTTAGGTTGTCGGAATTTTTTCAAATAGAGTTCCAAAAAGTATACATGCGAGCACGCCTAATTTTATTTTTTAAATGAAGTAAGATAGAAGGTTTAAACTTAAAAAAAAGATATGGATTTCTTTTCAAAAAAGGCAAAATACAAACAAGCCAAAATTGTGGGACCCCAAAAAAAAAAAATGACCCCCAAAAAAAAAATGAGACAACAAATAGAAAAATAAATCCATATTTTTTACAAATTAAAATACACCTTCTGTCAACATTTGAGCCACAATCTGCCAAATCCATGAAAAAATGGTGATGTACTATTTTGAAGAGTTAAAAGCGGAACTTTTGAAATAAGCATTTAGTATAGAAAACACTTATTGTACTTTTATGCAAATTAGGTTCAGTAATGAAACTTCTGACATATACAGTTAGCAAGCATTGGAGTTATTATAATTAATGTCACGTAGTTCACACAATGATAGACATATACTTTTCGAGATATGATTTTTAAAGAAATATTTGATTCGCCGCTTGAAAAACAAATACATAGTATATTTCACAGCTTGGAAAACAATAAACAATATAACAATATTCATGCAAATCGGTTGACACGGCATTTGATTGCTAACTTGGAAACGAAGGTCGATTTGGAGTGGGGGAAAAAAGCATTTTGGAAGCAAAACCATTTCCTCTTTTATTTAAAACAACAATTAGATAAGAATCTATTGTATGTTTTGGTGCCACCTCTTCCTTATGGGTAAATGATAGTTTGGTAAATCTGTAGTGCATAGATTTCATTTTATAATCTTTCCCGGGAGATGGCCAGATTGGAAGTAAGAAATATTCTCCTTAGAAAGATTAATAATACCATCCATGTCTACCTGGAGAACTAGTAGTTAAATTTCCAAAACAGATATAATCGTATATGAAATATTTTACCGTTCTGATGCTATCCGCTAGGAAAAAGCGATGAACACCTTCCGGACCTAAACCTATCGATAAAATATTTATCGCTCCTCTGCCAACCCTGGCTTGTTGCTCGTTGGGAAGAGCGCTGTGCCGCTGTGCTATACTACGAGGGTCGCCGTTTCGTTTCGAATCCGGCAAGCGCAATGGGTTTTGGTCGCCTGTCCTAAGCGCAGGAGATACATGGGATCACTTTGTCCCCTGTATTTGTTTATCTGTTGTGAAAAAGGGTTACAACATTTGCCTCTAATATGCCACATTACTTTGATGAATTTAAACCAACAACTTGGGTCACGGGCAACATTGGCATCCCCCATTTGTTGGATGAGTGCAAAGGTCACATACCGGGTCTAAGGTCATGTGAGATCAAGTTGTAAAATAGGCTTGAAAATGTAAATTGACTCATTTGAAAAGTTGAAGTTCAATTGAACCAACTGTTTCTGGAGGGTAGGTTGTTAATTGTAGTGAAAATTAATAAACATATGAACACGAGGAATAACTGATTCCAGTCCCAGTGTTATGAGGTCAAATGTCATATATCAGGGTCAAAGGTGATGTCTACGGCCATCGTCACAAACGCGACGGACAGGCGACACAAGCGGTCCGAGGACCCGATTTTATTTTTTTCAACAGTACCGTGCGCTGGCCATCTTCAAGGTAAGATTCTAATATTCATTCCTTGGTCTACCTGGAGACAACTGAGAGATAAATTTCCAAAAACAAATCAAATAATAATGAAAATATAGCGTTCTGATGCTATGGCTAGGACAAGCGGATGGACCCTTCCGGAACCTAAGACCTATAGATAATAACTATCGCTCCTCTGCCAACGCTGGCTTGTTAGCCCAGTTGGGAAGAGCGCCGTGCTAGTAAACAGAGGGTCGCCGGTTCGAATCCGGCCAAGCGCAGGTTTTTTTTTTTTATTTCAAAAGTACGTGCGGCTGGCCATATACAGGAAAGATTACTATTTTTATTTGGTAAATTCACTCACAAAGTGAGGTGGTTGCCACCCCATCCCATGCTCACTTTGGGACCGACCTGACCACGGTGATGTTTGTTTGATCGAACACGGGGGCGCAAATGTATGAGCGAAAAGATGCCCCCCATTTAATGTACGATCGACGGGGAACAACCACTCACTATTTAAAAAAAAACTGCATGTAAATATAAAGATTGCGTACCTGATTGCAAGGTCATTAAAAAAGAGAAAACTGCATAAACAGGCAATCCCCTTTATGTTTAAGCAAATTGTTCCTAACAAGGATCAACACAAACGAGGATTTTTGTACCAACAGCACGAAAACCATGCCTAGCAGAACCCACCTTATTTCACCTACCCTATTCATTTTAGATGTCAAGTTAACGGATGAAGAAAGACGCGACAGCGAGGCCAATTATAATCCAACCACAATTGGAGACTTACAGGAATCTCTCCCACCGGTATGTGTCTTTCTTGAAGCTTTAAATTTATATTCTTTCTTTTTCTCTTAAAGGGGCTTTCGTTGAGCTAGCACCTTCGTTTTCTTCATGTTCCCTAGATATCCTTTAGAAAACCTTTATTACAAAATTTGAGTGCTCCCGATCTGCGGTTTTGTGTGTGAGCATTGCTTGTTTCCCACGGTCCCCATAGGCCACTGTACTGTAATTTCTGTCCGTGTACGGACAGAAAACAGGCAAAATTAGTTGAATTTCTTTACATATGCGACGCCGAATTTGCACGTATGGATTACTAAGGTTTAACGGTTCAGATGATATAAAAATCTCCACTTTTTTTAGATAAGTCGGGGGGAACTAGGTGTGGATCACGAAACTGCCCTCTTTAAGTCTCGAAAATGTAGTTTTATTAGAAATAAAAGAAATACACAATGGAATCGGTGTTGGTGAAGAAACACCGTCTACCATTTTTGGGAAGGGATATGTAAAGTATTAATCGCCATTATGGACCCACCTGCCCTGTTAGTAACCTTCCTTGAATGCAAAAGAGAGATGGGTTGAATGCAATGCAAGAGTTTTCTAAAGGGCAAGGGACATAATCGTACACCGAACACATTTTGTTAATATCTATGGAGATATAACCAAATATAAATTAATAAATATGTCATTTTAAGGGTTTTATCGTTCATTGTGTCGGTTTTGGCCGCCATCTTGAATGTGAAGACGCTATCAAGGTGGAAAAGCCAGATAAGAGTTTGTAATGGTCAAAAATATATTCCACCCTTTCAGTTAAAACTTCACGGTACCGGAGCGATTTCTATTATTTTTAATGGAGTCATATTAATTTGCATAAATGAAATATAATAAATGATCAGAAAAGTTAGCACCATAAATTTTTCGATAAAATGGCTAAATTGCATATTGGAATCCAATGAAAAATAAACACGAAATGCCCACGGGAACCAGCTTCTTTACAAATGGACCTGAATTAACTGGAGTATGACCTTAATTTATAATTCCATTCTAATTTCATGTTGACAGATTAATTGGGCAAAGTTTTTTGATGTATTGATGCCGTCTGAGGCTAAACCGTTGCCAAATACCGAAAGAGTCATTAATCAGTCACCAACTTATTTTGCAAATGCAGTCCGGGTATTTGTTGAGGAAACCCCGGCAAGGTAAGGTAACAAAATGGTATTCAGACTATAATGGTATAAAAGTATTTTCCTTCATATATCGAGTTGAGAAGCGGATGGAGTTGCAAGGAAGATGTTTTAGTGCCTTTGGTTTAGGAAGATTTTCAGGATGGGGGTGATTGAAGGGTGATGGAGGCTGAAGGCCTCATCGAGGCGCGGAGCGCAAAGTGGGGAGGGTGTTGGAGGGGGAAACTTTGTAATTTGATATTTTGGTTAAAAGGTGTTAAGATTATGGGGGAGCAAGGGTATTCGACCCCCCACCAAAATTATTGGAGCTGGACCAGCCCACCCCCTTCCAAAGCCTATGATGAGTGTATGATATAGGTATGATATAGGTTTTGTTTTTTGAAGTGGGTCGAGCTCTTGCACACAATGATATTGGTGTATCCGGTTTCAATTCGTATACAGCCTTTCCGTAATAGACCATTTGCACGATCCCATAATGCATCTCGTATTGTGCCCATTTCCATCCGGGAACTTGTACCAGCCTCAAGACAGCTAAAACGTACGGTTAAGAGCGTAATATCAATACTAGAAACTTAACCTATCTGTGACGTTGCACAGTTGAACTGTATTCGTCCGGCAGGTTACAACTAGGGCACGGTAACGATCGAAAATGCAACCTTTTGTCGTCAATTTCAAAATCAGTGCCTCGCTTGTTTTTGTTCCTATGATATTCTTCTACATTTCTGTAAGATTAACTTCACGTTAAAAGGTACTTTGTATTGTAGATTTAGGCACTTTGGCAGATTTTTTTGTAAACATGAACTCTTTGACAAGTGTCCGGATGGAAATGGGCACAATACGAGATGCATTATGGGGATCGTGCAAATTAGTCTATTGTCAAACCCTCATGCGGGAAGTTTCAGGCCCAACTCTTATGTTATACAAATGAGACGCTTGAGAGGCATTGCGCTGTCCTTGAAACAAGCCAGGGACGTGTGATTGTCTGGCAAACGAACAAAAAACCCGCATCCGTTCAGGATGTGACAATTACGGGTGTATAGCGCTAAGTTTATTAAACTGATGTTATTATACACGGAATTCGTTTTTAAATGCATACCATTTCATTAAATTTATTGGAGGGGCGGGCGCCCGTACCATTTGCCAAAATTGGAAAAATGCACGGGAGGTAGGGACCTGGATACATTCTCTAACGCTGGTGACCAGATTCCATTTCTTTATCTCGTTATATATTCTGTTTATTTTTCTCTTTCGGACTTTCTTTGTTATTCTAACATCTATCTCTCGGTCACCATGCTGCTTTGAAGATTTCTGTCTCATGTCTTTTAATTTTATGTTATCATTATATTAGGGTAGTGGCAAACTACTTAGCCTGGAAATTAGCGTTGATGTATGTTTCTAAACTAAATAAAGCTTTTAGAGATGCACGACAAGATTATTTGAAAGTTATCGAGGGAATAGAGACTGTACCAGCCAGATGGAGGCAGTGTGTTCTTGATGTCAACTACAACCTGGAATTTGCTACTGGAAGAATGTATGTCACTGACAATTTTCCACGTGATAGCAAGGTTAACGTAAGGACAACGATGTTTTAGTAACAGCTCCCCATTTTCCCCCTGGTTAGGGAGAGGAAAGTAAATTGCCTTGGACTAGAATACAACACGTGGATCTTAGTGGGACTCAAAAACCACACCATTCAGATCATGGACAGATACATGCTTATCAAGATACATGCTTACCAATATAACAAAGATAAGCAATAGATTTGCTTTAACAAGAAAGAAACACCATTTTTAATGAACACTACATTCATCTTGTAAATCGAAACACTAAGTTGTTAAGAAGAAGAAAAACGTTTGATCTACATTTTGATTAATAGAACATGAGTATTCAGACGAAAATATTTTTTTAATCCATAAACCAACTTTTCATCGAATAATATTGGTTCTCTCTTGAGAAACGTACCGTACTTTTCCAAATGTTATTTTGAGGACTTTCTGACATTGAAATATTCTATCATACATGGTTTACATGGAATGTTGTAGTTTTTGACGTCACTTGTAGTTCACCGTAACATTTTTTTCAGGTAGTCTCAAAAGCTGTACAGAAAGAGCCATATGAGCTCATTATGTTAGGTAAATTATGCTAAATATTTGATTGGTATTAGAGGATAATAATATTAGTTTCTGACTAAACTTTCATTTACACCTTATATTAGGTGGAGAAAATGATCGCCAATTTGAAGAAGGCATTTAAGGAGATGCTAGAACTTAACGATTGGATGGATGAAGAAACAAAAGTTGTTGCAAGAGAAAAGGTGAGTTCCTCTTTACCTTTACAATCCTATCAGCACTTAGATCGTATTCACCTTGAATATCGCTAGGTTCGACGAGGCAAGCGAGGTAAAGTGCCTTGCCCAAGTGCACAACACATTGGCCGCAGCGGGACTCGAACCCGCAACAGACATTCAGATATCATAAAGAATTATGCTGTTCTAAGAAGATCCAGTTGCAGCTACACCTGACAGATACATAGCTTATCAATAGCTTACCAACATAACAAAGATAAACAATAGATTTGCTTTACAGAAAGAACATCCTTGTAAATAAAAACACACTACATTCATCTTGTAATCGAAACACCTACACGTGGTGTTAAAAAGAAGAAAACCAAAAGTTTGCATGCTACATTTGATAATAGAACAGAGTAGTTAAGAAACCATTTTTTTTAAACAAATATCCATCAACCAACTTTTCAATTCATCGAATAATGATTTGGTGTTTTTCTCTTGAGAAACGCACCGTACTTTTCCAAAATGTTCTTTAGTACTTTTTATATTTGAAATATGTCTACCATAGAAGAGGCAAACCTGGTTTACAATCGTAAATGTAGTAATTTTTTGACGTCACCTGTAAGTGTCACCGTAACAATTTTTGTTTGCCACCCAGTAGTTTCAGGTAGTCTCAAGAGCTGAAAAGGAACAGGCCATAGGTTAGGCTCATGATTATGGTCAAAATTATGCTAAATACTGAATCAGGCTTAGGAGGATAATAATAAAAGTCGTTTCTCACGAAAACTCTCATTTACCCTTATATAGGTGGATCAAATGATGGCAAAATTTGAAGACGTGCATTTAAGGACATCTAGAACTTCACGATTGATGGATGAAGAACAAAAGTGTTGCACAAAAAAGGATATTTCCTCTTTAAGGCTTTACAAAGTTAAGATAAAAAGTTATTTTGTTTTACTCACTACTAATGCTATTCCTATACCGTAATACATAATAACACGGCTTTTTATAAAGCGACACATTTGCAAAATCAAGATCACAGCCGGTTGCATTATATTTAAGCTGCCATCAGGAAAGTCGCACAAATCATGTTCGTTTAGGGTCTGCAGCTTGCCAAGCGCACAATCCTCAGCACTTATATTCACCTTATAATCGCTAGGTCGACGAGGCCGAAGCGAGTACAAGTGCCCTGCCCAATTGCACAACACATTGACCGCAAGCGGTACTCGAACCCGCAACTTCATATCATGAGTCATCCGCATATGCATTGGACCCCATGTGCCCGTTCTACTGCTAACACTAACGAGCTACTACTACTGTTAAACTACTACTAACTGTTAGAACACTACTTTCTACACTACTGCACTACTATAGTTGTTGCTGCTGCTATTATAGTCTTGGTTCAAGTACGCTCGCTATTTCCCCCTTTCCTAGGTATCAATCCCCGTATATTATCATTATGGTGTTTCCCCAAACAACACCCCCCCCCCCCCGCGACCCTCCTTACACCCCACTTGAACAGTAGAACGCAGGCACACGCATTGTCAAGTACGGTTTTATTTTGTGGTTTGCATTACAAAGGTCACGATATCATGAATAAATCTCGATCCATTAATATTACTGTCATTGCATGTCGTCTTTGATTGGTCCATTAATACTGCTTGAATGATTCAGAGTCGCCCGTATTAATGGAAAACAACCCCCTCGAAATTTTTTCGCGAATCAAGACAAATTTTCAGACCAGCAGACGAATTTGCCAAACAGAGAATCGTCGTCATTAGTGTTACCGAATAACGATGACGACCGCTGCATAAGCAGCACTGCCACTGGATCGTTGGTCGTGGGGTAGCTATTCAAGGGTTTGCTGGTGAAAAAAAAAAACCCTCAAGCGAATCGTGGCTTGAACAGACTACTGCTGCTGAGTGTTACTACTACTACTGACACGATTACTAATAGTACTGTTGACTACTACTACTAGACTATTTCTACTATTACTACTACTACTAACACTACATGCTCTACTGCTCTCTACTCTACAACTACTACTGCTACTACAGCTCCTACTGCTACTACTGCTACTGGAAACTTCTACTGCTGCTACATAACTATTTTTATATATAGTGTCTATCTGCTGGGCTATACACACACGCGCACTTAATCCTTTATAAGTGTGATGTGGTTCTTTCTGAAACTGTACCACATATTTAAAATTAGCGACGTATTTGTCACTAGACGTTTTTAACACTGCTTCCACATTAACTTGGTTTCCTACCTTTGCTATTTTTCAATTGTGTTTATTATCCTCCTTTTCTGATTAAAGATTTAATTCGATTTTCAATTTTTTTGAGAAAAAAGATGTTCTCACGGGAAAAGTACTTGTTTATTTTTGAAAAACAGATAGGTCTGAATTCCCCTAGTGCTATGTTGAGATATGCACTTGTTGTTTTAACTAATAGATTTGCACAATAGGTGAATGGGTCCCCCTCAAGATGTAAACTTAGAAACTGGGTCAACTTGTTGTATGCATTGAGATCCAAAACATGTTGAAAATAGGTAAATTCCCATGAGTTATAATTTGAGGTGATGCAATGTAGATGATGTAAATTATGTGAATCCGATTTGACAGTGAGATCATGTTTATGCATGATGATGATGTAATAAGATTAGCTAGAAGGGGAATCTAGCTGTGAGTAATTAAATACTATCACTGGAAAGACTGAGGCAGCAGTTGTAATCAAGAGCTATACAGTATAGTTTATAGCTAGTTTTTTTAATCTACCATAATGGTAATTTGTTCTTACATAGTGCCAGGATTAATAATATTTGGGATGCCACCGGAGCTTCATACTGATGAACTGTCTGCTGTCGTCCTTTTAAACCAGAAGAGCTTCATTTTTGGAAATCATAAAGAGTTCCCGTTTGGGGGTCCTAAATGAGGACCTTAAGCGGCAGACTGATGGTGGTATGATAATCGCCTGGATTTTCTTACTGTGGAATATTAGTGTCGTATGTCCTGGGTAAGACGTTAAACTGCATCCAGGCAGAGTGAGCAGGTCGTTTGTGGAGTTTTAGTTAAGTCCCAGCTAACTTCTATAAAATGCAAACCTGTGACCGTTTAAGCACTCTGTGACTGGAGGGGTATGGCGGCGCAAAAAAAAAAACAGAGTGGGCCCCTTTGGTTTGGGGGTTTGGGAACTTGCGGCCTTGTGAGGAGGTCTTGGATGGTCAAAGGCTAGGCCCCACCCCAAAAACTGGGGTGGCGTCAGGAAGGGCATCCGGCCGGAAAACTTTGCTTCATCCTCCAGGTTACTCAGCCAGAGAGGGTAAGGAGAACAGATTTCAAGATGATAAGGAACTGCAATGTAATCCCAGGTGAAGCAGTAGTGGCTCATCATAGACTGGTATGTGCAGTCCTGAACATCAAGAGGGAGATAGAGGAGAAAGCCGGAGACAAAAAGGAGGATCAAGATATGGAAGCTGAAGGGAGAGAAAGGCAAAGAGTATAGAGACGACAAGGTGAATTGATGAAAGACTATATAACAGTAAAATGAAACGGTATAAGGAAAAACTGGAGGAGCATGAGGACGAAGTACTAGAAGCAACAACAGGAAGTTGTGGTGCAAAAGGGAAGAAAAGAAAACCACCAGGGAAAAAAAACATGGTGGTTGAACGGAGGAAGTGCAGGCTAAGCTAAAGAGAAGGAGGAGACTTTCAAAAGATTGCGCAAAAATAAGGAGGGAGTGACAAGACCAGAGAGAAGCATACAAGGTGGCGAAAAGGGAGACGAAGAAAGCGGTGGCCAAAAGCAAAAGGCTGTTGAAGCATGGTTCGGACTGTTATGACCAAACATGGAGACTGACGGAGGAGAACGAAACCTGATATATAAGGTGGCAAGGCAAAGAGCCAAGGCAAGACAGGAATTGGTTGATGTAGGCAGTCATCAAAAACCAGAATGGCGAGCTACTGACAGATGAGAAGGAGATAAGAGGTAGATGGCGGGAGTATTTCAACCATCTTCTAAATGTGGAGAATGATAGGGAAGACCTTGAGGGGAAGATTGTCCACCATGGAAGGACCGGTGGCATAGATACTTATGGAAGAAGTGAGCGCAGCGTTTGAAAAAGTATGAAGCTGGCAAGCTGCTGGAGCATCAGGTGTACCGTTAATCCGTCTAAAGTGCCTTGGCAAAGAAGGAGAAGAAATGCTGCATTCTCTGCTGCTGAAAGTCCTGGCATGCAAAGGAAATGCCAAATGAGTGGGAACTTAGTGAAATTGTCACCATCTTTAAAAAACAAAGTTGATCCCCTGGATTGGTGGCAATCTTAAGGGATCAAGCTGTTGGAACATGCAATGAAGATTGTGGAGAACATCATATAAAGTGCTAGGGGGGGCGCAAGCTTATTGACATTTGATAATATGCAATTTTGCTTTGCCCAGGGAAAGGACATCAGATGCAGATGTTTTTCTCAAGCAGTTACAGGAGAAGCACTGAAGTCAACCAAGATCTCTTTTCACCTTGTGACCTGGAAAAGCATATGCCGCATCCCAGAGAGCTGGTGCATTGGTGCCTGAGGAAGAAGATGGTTCCAGAGGAACTGGTGAGGCTGGTTAGAGCTACATACCATGGAGCAAGAACTGTTTAAGGACCAAATATGGGAAGACCGATGGATTCAACATCCAGTTGGTCTGCACCAAGGGTCAGGAATTAAAGCCCTTTCCTGTTTACAGTGATACTTGTATGTTATCAAGTGAAGATTTCAGAGAGGTCTTCCATTTGAATTGTTTATTTGCCGATGACTTGGCACTGATGGCAGACAGTTGAGAAGGAGTTGCAAGACAAATGGAGTAAGTGGCAAGAGGGTATGAAAGGCAAAGGACTGAAGGTGATCCTCCAATACATAAGTGATGGTCAGCTCAAGTGGAGAAAGAAAGGCACAAATCAGGACTGAGAATTCCATGTAATATTAACCTGAGGAGTTTAGTGGTGGACTTTGCAACTGTCCTTTTGGAGGCTTCTCTGTGTAAACTGCACCTTCATTAGTATAGACCACTAGAACTTGGAATACCTTAAGTATCTAGTTATAAATCCGTAAAGTTTGTTACTGTTTTTATGGACGTCTCGTAGACGTCTCAGGTCAGAAATACTTCAAACCAAATCAATGATCCTTATGCACAAATGATCTAAATTTATATATAATATAACAGATTTTTAATGATTTGTAAATTGTTCAAGATTGGTAATGTCCAAAACAACATAAAATTACACCCAATATTTCTAATTACATGTATACTTAATTCGCCGTGAATGCAACCAACGTTAAGTGGAATTTTTGTCGAAATTTATTTTTGGTAATTTTTGAAAGAGGAGCTATCGCGCATAATTAACTATGTGTGAAGATTGTAAGTGATTAAACCGTTTATATAACAAGGAGATAACGTATGTGCAATTCGCTTTTTCGGCTTAATGCAAGACCAACGTAGTGGGCACTTACGTTGGTCTTGCATTGAGCAATTGTGCCCCCTTTTCAGTGCAAGACCAACCGTAAGTGTGTGCAACTTACGTTTGTCTTGCATTAAACAGTATTTGCCCCCTTTTCGGTGCAAGACCAACTTAAGTGGACTACGTTGGTCTTCCATTATTTTTTTTTTTTTCAGTGGCAAGACCAACGTAATGGCACTTACGTTGTCTTGCAAATTAACCCTCGTCTACCGAAGGGGGGGGTGTTTACCACCCACCCCCCCTTCAGGTTTTTTTCCCCGGCTGCTCCAACCCCCTTTTTTGGGCCAATTATTTAATGTATTGTCCAATTGACCATGTTCCGCTCCTTTAATGCCAAAAACAACATCCACCGGGTATAGGTAAGATAACGGGTGATCCCAAAGTATCGATAGGGTGGGTGGTAACCACCGTCCCCCCTCCGGAAGAGAAGTACAAACATGCCGAACACAACACAGGAACATCACAGACACTTATTTTGGTACCAATAGATAGATATGGTCCTCCTCTTTCCATTGAGTATACCAAAATAAGTACCAACATGCCTAGCATTACTCCACAATGACGTCTTAAAGTTCGCATGTCATCAAAACTGCCATTTCCATAGACAGACACCGTGGAACATTCAATTTTTCGCCAAAAAAAGGTTAGGAAAACAGATTTTTTCAGCGGTTTTTAACTCTCTTGATGGAAATGACTATTTTATATGACGACATCATTTAGAGCTATATAGGGTGTTTGAGTCGCTAACAATTTGCGAAATATCAATTTCCCACCTATATTCGTATTTTCAGTACTTTCCTCAAATATGACGTCATGGTGACGTTCATAATGGGGATGTTAGTACTTATTTTGGTACCAATGGAAAGAAGAACTCTAAGCTATCCTTTGGTACCAAATTAACAGGAATCCGGGTGTTCAGTAACGAAATCACAGGGGGGGTGGTAACCACCCCCCCCCTTCGGGAGTTTTGTACAAAAAATAGCTCAGGTAGACGAGGTTAAACATTTTGCACCTTTTTCATGCAAGACAACGTAATGGGCACTTACTTTTGGTCTGCATTAAGCATTTGAAACACTTTTCAGTGAAGACCAACGTAGTGGCACTTACGTTGGTCTTTCACTACCTATAAAAACTGTTTCACTTACTTTCTCTTCTTTTGTAATAAATATTTAATGTACTTTTGTCAAGTAGAATATTTCATTTATATCATACAAATACATTTCCTATCGTAATACCTTCTATAATTATGGACACACACCTATAGAATCCAATAGAACACAAAAATGTCCTTCCTGCAAATTAGTCAAACGCACTTACGTTGGTCTTGCATTCAGCCTACGAATTGTACCAAGATGTCCATTAACTCTCCACAAGAAGCGTTGCCGTTCAACGATGATATGTTAATTCACAGCGAAGACTCCCAAACGACAGCGCACAAGTTCACATAATTTTAACCCCTCAGGTATTATTCCATGGGAATCTTCTCAGTCCTGATAACTTTTGTCCAGCAGTTCAAGACGACCAGGTTAAATTAAGTCCCTCGATGATAGTAAATCCACAGTATATCAATCCAAGGTAATCACCACGATTGCTATCTGTTTTTCCACAATTTTGATCCTATTTTTTATTCCCAGCACTTTTGGCTTCAAGGATGACAGTAGAATAATACAGCAACTCTGCTCACAAGGGAATTATATAGCCCTGGCACCAAGTACAGGTCTGCTCTTCATTGCAGATCAAAATAGCTATGAAACTTCGTACTACCTAGTTGTTACTAGTGGATGCTCGCAGAGAGTCCTTCCCGTGATAGTATTTAAGTACTAGTCACAGATAGATTCCCCTTCTAACAAGCTCATTACTCATCCTCATGCATAACATAACCTTACACTAGCTGACCAATCGGAATTCATCACCCGAATACATCATTCATATATATAACTTTGTGGGGATCACTAGGTCTGCAATGTTTGTGGGGATCTCAAAACATAAACATTTTCTAAGTTTAGCATCCTTGGGGGAATTCCCCACTTCCCCTATTGTGCATCTAAACAGTGCACTTACAAAACAAACTAGGGAATCCCCTTTCTCTCTTTTATAGTAAACAAAGTGCTTTTCCCCTGAGAAATCTTTTCTCAAATAATTGAGAAAGAATATTTTAAAGTTTAATCAGAAAAGGGAGGCATATAACAACTGTGATTATGTTTTGGACATACCAAATTCTTGAACCATTCCTGATTACAAATCATTAAATCTGTTATTATAAAAATTCAGATCATTTGTGGCACAAGGGTCTTGTAAATTTTTTGTTTTGTTTTGAAAGGTATTCTGACCTTGTGACGTCCACGGGACATCATACACAATGATATAGAATGTTTTAATTATTTTTTGTCCAATCATGATATTTGACTGTATTATGGCAAATTCTTCATCGTTTATTGTATGCTTCAAATTAATCTTGTCCTGACTTTTGTGTAGAAAAGATGACGCATTAAATACTTTCAAAGCCTTCTCTGAACCTCCCCGCAAAATCTGGCATTGATAAATCATAAATGGTACGAGATAATAAAATTAAAATCCATCTTAAAATCAAAGTTTGAATTCACCTTATTTTAATATTATTTGCGCTAGTGGTGATGGCCATCGCGTGCACGGGGTTATCCCTTACCTGGATTATGGAAGACGATGCCATCAATGACTCTACTCAAGGTATTGCTGAGTGAAAAATCCTCCCTCTTCTATCTACGCCGCTTCTTCCAGTATCTCTTATTATACGGTACTGTCTCTCTCTCTCTCCCTCTCTCTGTGCTCCCCTCTCTCCTCTCTCGTCCTCTCTCTCTCTCTCTCTCCCTCTCTCTCCTCTGTTGCTGACCTATTCCTTTTAGACCATTTTGGCGAAACATAAAATGTACGGTATCTTTTTCGCAAATCAGATTAAACACAGAATACTTAAGAATTGATATTTCATTATCTCTAGTAGATGTACACGGACGTAGAACGTAGAACTCAATTCTTGAATATCACCATATTTCGAAATGTTGATCTGAAAACTTACGCTATAAAATACCACTTTAAGCTACAAAAAGTTCGTGGGGACCCTTTAGCTAGCAAAAACAGACAAAATAGTTGTTTAGGGTAGGTCTATGGTTTTTTAGTCGATGGGAATACTTGTGTAGGGTGCATTTTGTAAGTCCATGTTCACGCATCATATCCACTTTTGAATACAAGTGTTTCCTCTTTATATTTGTACTCTTTGTATGGTCGGTCAAAGATGTACTCAAAGCCAAACGAGCATGACAGGAATCATATTTACATATGGGAAATATTGTAAGATTGTAAAGATTTGTAAAATTAACTTCATAATATGTAATTCTTACACCGTAAATGTTTAGGAAATCAAAATCGTATTTTATCAGCCATAATTGATCTGTTTGAATTGCGATAATGTACCGTACCTTATTTCATGCTTATCTATTTGTAGCTTGACATTCTTCCTGGGCAGTTTTTCGAGAACAACTTGAACTTGGCACGTTGGTCTGTTAATCGTGCTTTTACTAGATTGAGAAAACCCGTTGATGGCGATGAGTAAGCTATTATTGAATATATGTTGTAACTCCAACTCTGTTGATTACCTTTATGACATAATTTTATTCTCTCTGAGACATTCTTCTTATGTCAATATAAAGAAACATTTTACTACTCAAGTTGTGCAAAACGTACAGATGCAAATCATGTTATTTCATAATATTTGAAAACCATTTTAAGCGTAGGATTTATACATGCAAACCCATAAAATTGCTTAGCGCTAGTTCGACACAGTAATAGTCTTAATCCATCTCTCAAGTGGTGTTAAGTATGTTAATTTTGGATTAATAAGAATTGTATGCAAAGGTATATAAGATTCTCTTAAAATCTGCGCTAAAACAGGCAAAGGCGAATGGATGAACAGCCTGATGTTGCCACGAAGCAGATGAAGTAAAACAGAACATGAAATGCAAGAATTTCTTGAAGCAGGCATTCCTGCTATGATTACAAAACTTGAACATCATCAATACAATTGCCTGGAAGAAATCTAACATGGGAAGCACCCAACAGCATTGAAGAGCCCCTAGAAGTCTACTTCCACCTTCCCAACCAAGCTGGAGTTACTGCTTAACTCCAGTCAGTAACTCAACAAGTTGTACCCGCAAACCTGTCGACCTTCAGCAAGACTGGGGAAGTAGCCAGGAGTGACGGCAGCTGACTGTGACAGGGCCGTAAAAAAGTTAGGGTATTTTGAAATATACAACAGACTCCAATAATTACTTATAAGACAACAAATATCACGTAAAATGTACAGAAAGCCTGCATTGTACGGTGAAATGGTAGTCGTTTAGCTCATTTTCTCTAGAATTCTCTAGATTTCTGTAAATTTACTCAAAGTTTACACGAAATATTTTCATGTACGTATGCTTTCGTTTTTAGGTGGATAACGGGTCCAGCTGTTGTTAATGCATTTTACAGTGCTTCACGTAATCGTATTGGTAAGAACTTAATCGTAAAAATGGGGATTATATTTATCCAAAAACAGAGGTCCGTGAGTGGAATATTGAAATAGGGATGCTGGACCTATTGTGTGTTTAGCATTGTTCAGTGTCCGTGAGAGGAATATTGAAATAGGGATGCTCGACATATTGTGTGTTTAGCATTGTTCAGTGTCCGTGAGAGGAATATTGAAATAGGGATGCTCGACATATTGTGTGTTTAGCATTGTTCAGTGTCCGTGAGAGGAATATTGAAATAGGGATGCTCGACATATTGTGTGTTTAGCATTGTTCAGTGTCCGTGAGAGGAATATTGAAATAGGGATGCTCGACCTATTGTGTGTTTAGCATTGTTCAGTGTCGGCAATTGTATTTTTTAGGTTTTCCTAAAAATCAACTAAACACATCAGCAGGGGGTAATAGATCAATAAAACATTCCATACCATACCAAAATATGCTTTTTTGGTGCACCATAAGATAGTATTTTTTAATATATTTTGGTTATATTTAAATATGTAAACCGAAATATTTCTCAGGATAAGAATCACTACATTCCCCGAGAGTGTTCAACCTTTAATCCTTGATTTAATGTAATTGTCAAATTGATATTTGACGCCATTTTAAAGCCACTGTCGACGATAACCGCCGCCTGCGTGACTTCTAGCTGATACTAATAAAAATGCTGTCTTTGGTTATTTCGATTCGCCAGACTACCCATAATCCCTCACGAGTTGGATCATCGCAATGCAAAGTGAGAAATTTGACGCACTTTAACGCATTTTTAGCAAAAATTCGGGAGGGGTGTTCCCACGAAAGATATGTCACTATTTGATGTATAAATGCGTTCTATAGAGATGACAGTTTTGTTTTTGGGGTGTACAACCCCTAGGGTTTAATGGCATTTAGATTTTGCTTGCATCATTTTAGTCAGGCTTTCAATGTTTAAGCGTAATTTCGGCTGCCTATTCAAGCAACCTATAGCTGTTGCCAGTTGAATCGTTGTTACACGATTGTAAACGGAGTGCTGACCTTAAATTGGTGCAAACGTTTCAGTAGTATTGTGTTGTACCACCATTACTAGGGAACAATTACGCGTACTTTCCGTATACCCGGGGCTGGGGGGGGGTGGGTCACATATGAAAATGGGATATGGGTGTAAGGCTGGCGCTTCCAAACCCAGGGCCATTCGGTGACAAGGACTCGAACAAATAGGGATATTTGGGGTGAGAGACACCCAAAATGCCCCAAATAGTGGGTTTTTTTTCGGGTGACAAATTTGCATATCTTGCAAAAAATGTGGTCTTATAGAAAATTTTGGCAACCAATTTTACCAAATATAGGGGTATTTGGCAAAATGACAACACCCCCCCCGCCAAAATAGGGGTCTTTAGGGACATTTTCAATGGGTCTATTGGGTGACAGCGGTGCTGAATGGGGTTTTAACAGTCTTACATTTCGCCTCCAAGATGGAGTGCCCCCCCCGTATATTAGTTATTACGAGCAATCTGGTGTATTTGATGACCCTCATGTCACAATTTTTTGTCCCTAGTCTTAAATGGCCACTGTCAAAATAATACCCTCCTGACCACAAAGTTAAAATTTATTCGGATATCGGCAGGGGGCTCCATTGCGTAAAGTTTTGTACGACGAAATCAGTAGGATGTTTGTTTTTTGTTTTGACAAAACCAAAGATGTGATGTTGTCATCTGTGATTTGGTCCGAAATTCCTCATCGGTTAGATGGTGCAACAAAGGGACAGAAAAGAAAAATGGGAAAGCAGAAGAAGGTGGCGAGACAGCGAGACGGAGGGGTTGCGGGTAAAAAAGGTGGGGGAGGAAGAAGGGGGGCAGAGTGTACTCATAAGGTTTTCAAACAGTTTTTCAAGATGACCAACATGTCGTCCTCATTGACAGGCAATACACAATAGGCCAAACATGACCCACATACTAGAGGGGAATCGAGCTAGAAATAGGCGACCAATAGACCGTATTCCTATGACGTCAGCCACCGACATTTTGGTGGACAAGATGCATACATTCAGGACTACAATCATTCACGCTGTCAATCGATCCATATTTAGCGATTTCACACGGATCATTGACAGGTGCTGTATTGTAGTACTGGAATGTTCTACCTTGTCCACCAACATGGCTGGCTTATTGTAATACGGTCTATAATGCCAAAAGTTGTCGTTATTCCTAGCCTGGTGTGGTTGCGATGGTATGGCACGCTCCACGTATCAATCATGGCGAGTTTTCCCGCCGCGCATGTCGAGTTTTCCTCACGCGCTGTGAATCGGTTTCCTCGCCATATGTCGAGTGTGCAGCGCGTTATATGTCGAGTTAACAGCACTATATGTCCAGTTTGCCCTCTATACTCGAGTTTGCGCTCTCTAATATGGTTAGTTGACATAAATCATGTCCCAGTTTTCCTCATGTCCAGAAAAATATCATGCCGAGTTTCAAAATCATGGCGAGTTTTCCCAGCGCATGTCCGAGTTTCCTTCGCTGGGTATCGAGTTTTTTCCTCGCCATCTGTCGAGTGTGCCGCGTTATATTTCGAGTTTACATCGCTATCTGTCCAGTTTGCCCTCTATACTCCGAGTTTTGCTCTCTATATGGTGAGTTGACATTAAATCATGTCCAGTTTTCCTGAGTCCAGAAAAAATACTCCGCGAGTTTCAAAATCATGTCGAGTTGCCTCATGTTGAGAAAAAAATCATTCCAGTTTGCACATGTTGGAAAAAAATCATGTCCAGATTGTTAAACTCGGACATGATTTATTTCTGACATGATTATTTCTGTAATGATGTATGAACTCGGCCCACCATAGAGTTCAAACCGGATAGGCAGCGCTGGAAACTCTAAGATATAGCGGGGTAAACTCGATTATACAGCGCAATGAAATCGACATAATGCGAGGGAAAACTCGCCATGATGATACGTTGGGAGCTGCCCATCGATGGTGTAGTAACTGTGAGGCTACTGTGGTAACCTTTCATCAGTGACGCTCTGTTCAGTTGACCGCTCCCGTTTACTCTAGTTAAGTCAAAATCCTCAAGTCCGTGCTAATTTTTGGAAAGTAAGGTTTGACGATTGATTGACTTCAAAGGACATTTTAGAAGGTTTTTTAGCCGCATGTCCCTCTGGAAAAGATGTCGGCAATTTCCACAGGAGGGGGTACAGTTCTACAGGGGTAAATTTAAATAATGGCCAAAATTAACGTTATTATAGCTTCAAATTGTTCGTGTGGTAACCAAAGAGTAAAAAAAGTATATGGTGACCTATCTGTAAAATGCATGCTTTATTGGAGTATACAACAAAATAGGATAAAGGTCAACATTTATTCAGCAAAGGTGAAGGTCTCACACTGTTTCGATTGAGTTTAAAAGATATTTAAAAATTTATAAAATTACATTGATTTCAAGTAAAAAAAATCCGTAGGTTGGGTATATTTGCCCTATTGGCATCTTCTCGTGGTTACAGGGGACGGGGCACTTTCCCCACACACTTCAATACGGGACAAAATTCCAGATGCTACAGTGTAGGTTTTTATACCCTACATAATTTACTTCAAGTATTTTATCAATTTTTAAGATACTTTTAAACTCAATCAAACCAGTATAAGACTCTGACCTTTGCTGAATATAAACATTAACTTTAATCTATTGCTTGTATATCTCCAAACGATGCATTGTAAGCCAGGTCACCATATACTTTTTACTCATTGTTACAATCAAAATCCGAACAATTTGAGCTATACTAAAACCGGATTTGGACCATTATTTATTAAAATTTACCCCGTAGAAACCTTTACCCCCCTCATTTGGAAATTGCCGACATTTTCCAGAGGGACATGTGGGCTAAAAACCCTTCTTCTCTCAAATGTCCTTTTTGAAGTCAAATCCAATTTAGTCAAACCTTACTTGCCAAAGATTAGTACGGAATGAGGGATTTTGACTTTACTTCTTAAACTACCTCAGCTTGCGGGAGCCCACGCAGAACCGCCAGGCCTCCCCGCTATTAAAGCATAGTTTAATAGCAGGCAACTCTTTTTGTCATCTTTCTTCAATATGGGGTCAGGTGGAATGTCTTTTCAATAGTAGATAACTCTTGTAAGTAAAGTATTGACAAGTTATGTAACCACGGATTAGGCGCCAATATATTTATAAAGGAGACTTTAAACTCAGGAACTGGCAACCCTACATTACATGTATATGCGTTCCCGACATACAGTGCACAATACCCTGGTACTGTAAAAGTCACGTGTTTTGTGCCAGGTGACTAAGTCTTGCCATAATGAGTCACGCAGCCCCCCCCCATGCATTGCAGAAATTTTTCTCTCAAAGTATATCAAATGTGCATGACAATCTCTATCAAATTGCAATTTGATAGATTTGGATATATCAAATCTCTATCAAACCAGGTTTTGATAGAAATTTGCTAGTATTAAATGTCTATAAATACTATCAAATATCTATCAAATAAAATAGATCTTTAATCGCTATTCAAATATCTATCAATATACTGATAACTATCAAATAGTATCAAAATCTGGCCTTTTTGCTATCAAATTCTATTAAATTTGATTAGTAATTTTCCAGGATATATTTCCTATCTAAATTTCTATCAAATTGGACTTATAATTTTACAATGATATGTTTCCTATCAAATTTCTATCAAATTGGACTTAGTTAATTATAACAATGATATATTTCCTATCAAATTTCTATCAAATGGACTTAGTAATTTTAAAATTAATGTTTCCTATCAAATTCCTATCAAATTGGACTTAGAAGATTTTCAGCTTTACATGTTACATTCTATCCACAACCCTATTTTACTTAGTCTTTAACCCCGTACTTCCACTCTTGCGTATCAGTACCTCGTAGCACGTATGAGGAAAATTTTATTTGGTAGTGTAGTGTCTTGCATTTCCGTTAGTTTTGAAACATTGATCCTAATTATTATTAAATTCCAGTAGATATAATTTATGAATTATTTTACCTGATCTCCATATGTTTATACGTTATTTTTTTAGCAGATACAAAGAAAATAATTAACTAGTAAATACATAAAAAAAAAAAAAACACGAGGGGGTGCCATTAATATTTGAAGAAGGGACTAGCACTCGGATTGCGCCGGAT
>JAMKCH010014450.1:0-25287 GCA_023653785.1 Ophioderma brevispina
AAATTTTCAATCTTATGCTGCTGTCTGTCTGATGATTAATCCCCATCTTGAACTTGACAGGCATGCATACTTCTATTGGTGTGATGTTAGGCTAATGGAATGAAATTGTTAGTTTCCCGTCCCATTGTTTTCGACGAAGCACTAGGTGACAATTTTATTATTCATTATTTTGGAAAATTTCATTATTCTCAAAACTTTCATTATTCTTGTTTTTATGGGGCATAGTTGCCTAAATACAAGTGGCAAATCTCTGAATAATTAGGTATTGCACTTAGGTGAATTTTAACATCATCAACCTTTTAACATCAACAGCCCATTTTACAACTTGACCTTACATGACCTTTGACCTTGGTATGTGACATTTGACCTCATCAACAAATGAGGGATCCCATGTTGTACCTATGATTCAAGTTTGGTTCCAATTGAACTTCAACTTTTCAAATGAGGTCAATTTTACATTTTCAGCCCATTTTACAACTTGACCTTACATGACCTTTGACCTTAGTATGTGACCTTTGACCTCATCAACAAGTGGGGGTCCCATGTTGCACCCGTGACCCAAGTTTGGTTTAAATCCATCAAAGTATGTGGATATTACATGCAAACGTTAACCCTTTTTCACAACAGACATCATCAACAACAACAACAGACAACAACAACAGTGGACAAAGTGATCCCTATGTGTCTTCCTGCCTTAGGGCAGGCGACACAAACAAACCCTTTCAATGAAGGCATGGTCACCAGTGGCGTAACAGGCGGGGGGGGGCAGGGGGAAGGTTGCCCCCTGACGACTTTGGCCGGGAAAAAATTTGCAAAAATCATGCTAAATCAGCCGTTTTTAGCCCTCTGACCGGGAAAAATTGGCCTTTTGACCCCCCTGAGAGGGGAAATTTCCCAAGACTGGGAAATTTGCCCCCTCAGAGCGGTAGGCCCCGATACGCCACTGATGGTCACTATGTGAGATATCTAATGATTTTTAATACCGTTGTTGTGGTATACTTTGCCGACTTAGGTAATTAAATATAATGCCACTTTTATTAAAAGTCGGGAGAAAAGTGACCTTGGAACTACCATTTTTACTCTGTTTCATAATGATAAATGTGATCAAAAACTTGGTCACGGAGTGTTTGATTGCTTAGGAAATGTTTCTTGGTCAAATGCTGTGGATGAAGAGCCAAAACCAATAAATAATGAAATATTTTTCAAATAATAAACATTTCTAGCGGTAAGCAAAATCGGACACGGTCGGGCGACGGGAAACTAACAATTTCCTTTCATTAGCCTTATTTGGGCAGGGGCATAACAGGTCACTTGTCAGAGGGGGCAAATTCCTGGTTTTGAGGCAGATTTTCCCGGTTGGATGTGGTTTTTGAGGCAGATTTTCCTGGTTGAAGGTGAAAATTTCCTGGTGAGCAGGCAAAAAAAAGGGTTAATTTTGCATTATTTTCAAGCTTTCCAGTCAAAGGTCTCTGGGGGAACCTTCCCCCCACCCCTACACTACTGATTTCACAAAGACTTACGACGCATCGTAAACCCATCTTAAGTCAAACACATCGCAAGTAATAGGGATTTCTAACAGTAACTTACGATGTGTTTGCTTATGATGGGTTGTACAATGGGTTGAAATCTTAGTGAAAATTCACCCCTGGTCACATTACAGTGTATTGTGGGAATTGCTAATGAGTTAATTAGGAAAATTCATGACAAGTTCATTACAAAAATAGCAACCTGGTTCCTTCAACGATGACCTTACCTCATTTTTAGAAATGAATGCTGAGCTGAATCACTGCTATAGCTGGGGACAGAATTAGTTGACCAACTGCAGGTAAGTCAGGTTTTGTCAATCAGCATGGCATGGACCATGATTGGTCTTAATGTGTAGTATGGGTGGGGTGTATTGGAACAAAATATGATTCAAAATTTAAAGGGGGATGGCCCGATTTAAGTAGATGAAGTTTTCATCTTGATAGAATGGACTTCACCCCAAAACTCCATCTGTAAATTTTCGCGCCGATATTTCAATCCGTTTTGATGTGTGACCTAAAAACGTGATCTTGTAAGCGCCATAGAGTGCTGTGTAAAATTAATATTGGTCAACCAAAATGGGGCATATTTTTGCTCATAACTTCCAAACTAAACATCCTTTAGCCCTAAGATTTCACAGGGAAAGTGAGAAAAATAATAGCTTTCTTCTGATACCGAAATTTTGACCCCTTCTGGTAAAATTTGGGGTCCTGGGGACGAGGCTATTAGCGATCGGGCCATGGACCTTTAAAGAATGCCATATTTGAGTTGGGTTTGAACTCACAGACACAATTCATGTACATAACTTTCTGTTTTGATATGTTTTGGCTGTTCAATTATTGACAGCAGACATTTGTTCTGCTCAACCAAATTATGTCAAACACACAATTGGTCACCATATTGTCTGACTATAGAGTGAAGACTTCTTTTGTTAGTCAAAATGTGCCATGAGCACCAGAAATTAGTAATGGTAACAAGAATTCTTAATCAACATTCAAATTTTTCTTTAGTTTTTACCAACAACAACATGGGAGTACTGTGTAAATAACATACGGGGACAAACCCAACTTTTTCTAAAAATTAGTCCAATTTCCTCAAACTGAAACCAAACTTTCCCATATTTGCTTAAAATATCAAACTTTTGAGGGAAAAATGGCACATTTGGATTAAATTTGGCCTAAAATTTGCATCTCTGGTATAGCTATGGGTCCTACTTCCATACTTCCAGACTCTCGGATGGACGTCCCCATCCCTACCCACACCAAACTTGAGATCCCCACCCCACCCCCCGGTGGCCACACGCACACAATTTTTTTGCATACATTCTTCTTTGTATAGGTTTAAATATTGGCAGATTTGAATATTGGCAGCTTCAAATATTACATTTTTCTATTGATCCCTGATAAAAGATCACCTGAGGTTCAATCCAGTGTCAGATCACTGATCACACAACTTTGCTATAGCTTCCCTGATAACAGGGGCATTAAGCAGGGTTGACTTTGCCTCTTCTATGGAGCATCTTTGAATAGCCAGCAATAAGGCAGTTGGTATCACCTGCACAGAATGAGAATTGAAAGATGTCACCAAGATGGTGGTTTGAGAGGTAAAGAAGTAATGGTATTATATTTTTTATTATACAGTGTGAGTCAATAAAAACCCTACATTCAGAATAAAAAATAATTAAAATAGTTAAGAATTATTTTTGCTCAAATGTTTCGTTTGGTTATAAAGAGGGATAAACAGGCTTTCAGAAAACGTTTATTTGGTGTCATTTGAACTTTGGAGGAAGACGTTATGCCTATTTTGCTGAGACTTAAAAATCCTGTTTGGCCGATTTTGAGCCAAACAAAGATGCATCGTTTACATAGAGTAACATGGTCTTCAGCAGTGATTTGAGTAAAAACATTTAACACCAAGTTATTGTTAAACAATAGAAGGTGGGAGACTAATTGAATGATTATAAAAATAATATCCCGGAGATTACAAAAGAAAATGCTGAGTAAAAAGATGTTCAATTTCCCAAATAAGAAAGTCAAGATAGCTGGTGTAAGACCACGGTTTACTTTGGTTCAGCAAGATTTCATGGTTTTAATCTACAACGAAACCAAAGTGAAACCATAGAAGGTTTTGTATTCCGCTTGAAAAAAAAACAGTGCGATATTTAATTTTTAAGTTTTAATTCCAATATGTATTTACAGAAAACTTCAGCTTTAGTTCTTTTATTTATTGATGCTGAGTATACTGTATTTGTGTAAATAATTACCTTAGAGATGTAAAACAAAAATCTCTGAGCCGTTTCATTATGTTCATGAACTGAGATATTGATATGGAGGGATTTTCAATAACTGACTCTTTATGATTGAACAATGGTAATTTAATTTGTGGAAGATATTAACTTATATTATGTTTACAAATAGACCGTTTATTTACAAACTGATATGTTTTGTTGAGAAGACATTCCCGGAAGAAAATCGATACCATCTGAAATGCCTTTGCTATAATAATGGTTATGGTATACGTCGGTGTCAGTCTCTCTGCTTGTTTGCGAAAATCGTCCCAAAACAGAATTTTTTAAGATCTCTCCGCAAATTGAAGTAGTTTTCTGACTCAAAGGTCCTAAAACCCAAATAAAAATCTTTTGATAGCCTGTTTATCCCTGTAAACAACCACAAGCAAAATTCAAGTAAAATAACGTTTTAAAATAACCTTTGAAGAACAAAATCTTTTCGAATGTAGGGTTTTTTTATTGACCTCACACTGTATAAAGCTCTTTGAAAACAAACAAAATGTGTAATAATTTAATTTTCTACAAGCTCATTATATTCATTTCACAATGATCATTAAAAAAAACATATCATACAGCTTATATTCTCACTGCTGTTTGACCCATGCCAATTGTCCCCCCCCCGCTTATTTTAAGAATAACTTTAAAGGTGCAGTTTTGTGATTTCAGCACTCTGTTTTTTATTCTTGTTTGGTAGATATCCGTGAGAAAAGCTTATTATTCACAAAATTTTGAGTTGACCCCAGAGCTTGCGGGTTTGGTGTTATAGCCTTTCCTTTTTGTTCCCACGGTTTCCATAGGCCAACAACTGTGGGAATTTCTAAAACGATACGACCAAATTTACACGTAAGATTAGGCACAACATGGATTAAACTAATGTTTACGGTTCAGATGATATAAAAAGTCAACTTTTTTGAGTCCATAGTCAGAAGTGGGGGGAGGGACGAGGCTGTGGATCGCACAAAATGCTACCTTTAACAGTGCCACACGACAATTTGAATAATTAGAAACAAATGCAATAGCTATAAAAAGAGCTTTAAAAATCATAAAAAAATTCACTACTGCAAGAATCTTGCCATGTTATAGCACCCTCCATCTGCCATTCCTCCATAGATCTGTATAAAACAAGGTGGTTTCTCGAACACAAGTGTCGCTGGGGTTGCGCGATCACTTGTTTTAATGATGAAGTTTTGGCAAATGAGGATTAGAGAACAATGCACTGAGAGAATTGTTAACAAATGTCACATGGGGGCACAAAGGTCACATGAGGTCACATGAGGTCACCCCCACCCCACCCTGCCCCCCCATGCAACCCTTCCCCCTGACGAAACCTCCCCCTCCCTGACACCACCTACCCCGTCGCAGGATCCCACCCTGAACCCTACCCACCCCGGCACACACCGATTTTGTGAATGGGTCCAAAGGTGACATGAGTTCACCCAAAGTCACATGAGTCATCAAGGTCACACGGAGGTTCACATGGGTCACAAAGGTTCACATGAAGTCACCAAGATCATAAGTCACCAAGGTCCCAACAGTCACACAAGGTCACATTAAGGTCATCAGGTCACATGAGGTGCACCAAAGTCACAAGGTCACACGAAGTCACAAGGTCCACAAGGTCATATGAGTTCACCCCGCCCTCCCGACCACCCACCCTTCCCCTGACGCACCCTACCCTAATGCACACCATCCCGACCCCACTCAGGACGCACATCCACCACGACCCCCCCGATTACCCGACCCCGAGAGTCCCTACGCACCCCACCCCCCCACCCATCCCCGCGTCCCCACGTGTCAACCACTAACAACCCCACCCTGCCTCTCCCCCACCTGCCTCTCCCCAACACTCCATCCTGCCTCCTCTCAACACCCAACCCTGCCCCCTCCCCACACCCCCACCCTGCCCCCTTCCCCCAACCCCCACCCTGCCACCTCCCCAACACCCACCCTGCCCCTCCCAATATCCCTCCCCAACACCCCACCCTGCCCCCTCCATATGATCATCACACACAAGAAGTATGTTAGTAGTTTTTTCATGTAGCAAAGGAATTTTCACATCCGATGTACCATTTTTAACCGCGTTCAGCATTACGCATATTTAATTAGCTTATTTTGCATACCCACCCGAAGCCGCATGTATTAGGAACTTTAAAATGGCAAAGAAGATGCGCACAATAATGGGTTTTCATGTAGTGAAGGAATTTGCTAATCCGATGTACCGTTTCAAAATATAGCAATTACGCATATTTTGCATATTAATTAGCTCCATTTGCAAGGTAATATTTGTCGAAATTGGCCCAAATCTGAATCAGATCGCGACCCACTTTTCCTTCCACCAAGTTACATCATTATAACGCCGACTTACTCCAGATAACTTGCACACAATCCCTTGCAGGGAAAGGGTTAATCTTTTGACCAGCCAATATAGCTAATTAATATTCATGAATATGCAATAATCAAGTCAAAAGCTACACATAATATTCTGGCACTGCACTCTAATCACACTACCAGTGTGAAGAAAAACTCGGGATTAGCGTTTAGCCAGCAGAGCATTTCAAAAAAGGAAGGTTAACCGAAAGTCTGAAAAATATGCAAATAAGCTAATTAAATTCATGAATATGCCAATAATGCAGCCAAAAGCTACAACAATAATATTGCGGCACCCCACTCTATTAGCCTATCAGTTTGATAAGCGGAAGCGTTAGCCTGGAGAGCATTTTGAAAAGGGTAACCGGTCATCATATGGACGGACATAAGGACGGACACACAGAAATTGGACTAGTATGTGCCTCCATGGACATTCGTTCAGGCGACAACAACTAGATTTTTAAAGAAAATCATATATACTAACAATGATTTGCATAAATTTAACACAGGAGTAGTTACTGAATAAATATTTCGCATCATTATTGTCAAGCTTGATATTATTTTGGTTTTATATTCTGGTTTTGCCATAAAAGATGAGACTTTCATACACACTCTGCTCCTTACATATTGTATTTTTTTCCATTTCAGCTCCACAACCTTGGAATGGCGATGCGGGGCCCACTGGTTAGCCTTTGTGATAAAGGGTCCCCAGTTCAATTCCCGATGGACCCACTTTCAGGGATTTAATCGGTGTACTAAATTCTGGATTAAATCTGTACATAGCTATTGAATTAAATTGAAAATTTCTCTCTCCATGGTTTCACTTTGACTTGGGCAAATGAATCAAGATTAAAACACCCCGTTCCTCTTCAGAGGGGACGTTAAGCATCGGTCCCATGTACTGAGTCCCCTACCTGCGCATGCACATCACAGTCAATTCCGAGAAGAGTAGGATGGTTACCCATGGCTGTCCCAATTCCATCCCCGTAAAATGGACCCCAATGGAAAAAAGCTTCCTGTAGGGGCTTTCTTGGGTTTATCCAGGACATTGTCCGAATAAATCAAATTTAAAAAAATTTGTCCTCAAAATTCAAGGTTCCAAAGACCCAACTTTTGCAAAAAATTAGTTTTCAAGCATGCCAACACCCTAACGTTTAGCAAGACCGGTAGTCACGTCGGACAAAGAAAAAACGATCTAGGAAGCAACTTAAGTGACTTAACAATAATTGCTGAGTTTTCTAAAACATGACCATAGCATGACTCAACTCGACCAAACAAATAGCTCAATGACTAAGCTTATTTTTTTCTGACTCATCTACAAGTTTGAAGTTTTTTGTCCCCACCCCGCCCCCAACAATCCCCCCCCCCCCAAGGTGATTACCTTGTCTTTTAGGTTGTGCAATAAGGTTATGCTATTCGAGATCAGGTGAGGCATCGATTCTCTGGTGTGACATCACAGTTTGTCATAGAGAGCTTTCAAATGCGGCTAGTCCTGGCATTCCTCACGTAGAACACTGGGCAAATCCTCTGTAATATCAATAAATTAATGATGGCATATCAAAAGGTAGTCAGTGCTGATAAGGAGCGAGTATTAAAGTTTAACGACAACTCCCACACAATTGTGTTATATGTGTCCATTAAGATTAAAAAATCTAACTTTATAAAACCTACACCACAGTAATTCTAGTCACAACATTTTATAAACATACCCACAGTAAATTCCTAGTCCAACATTATTTAAATCAACAATTGTAAATAGATACACATCATAACACTGATGAAACCAGATCATCACCCATCCATGTATAAAAAAGTAACCCAATTGATACAACACAAGATAAACATTGTTCCAAATTATATAGGTATACACTCATACACGATGACAAGGTTCAATCACCCTCCATGCATCAGAACAAATTTTCAACTACTAGACAAGATAATCAATACAGTATGAAACATTATTAAACATTGTAAACATATTTACAGATTAAATCAGGTGGTCCGTTACTATGTACAAATGAATTGATAAATGGTATGTTTCACATGGTAACTGATTTTAAACTACTTATACAAGTAATCACACAATAGAACACTATTTACAAAATTACAACAATCTTAATAATACAATTATTAACATATAAATCCTTACACAATACAACCCGTCTGTTTCAAATAACCCCCGATTTTGCCCTTTTAGAGAGAAGAGAGTCGCCTCTTACGACATGCAGGGAACACATCGGCCAATTCTTAACCCCGATACCCGCATGGGCGTCAGTGGCTGATAAAGATGTCACATAAAAAGAAATTACAACAATGATCTAAAAGTCCATGGTCCCTATCCCAAATAGTCTCGTCCCAGGAACCTCAGAGGTTTACCGGAGTGTTAAAATTTTGAAAATCAGAAAAGGTACTCTTTTTTCCTTTTTACCCTGTGAAAATCTTAGTTTGGTTTGGATGTTATCAAGAAGCGAAAATGTGCCTCATTTTGGTAACCAATATTAATTTTACACAGTACTTCTAATGGGGATTACAGAATCACGTTTTTTTAGCTCTCACTTCAAAACGGGTTGACATTTCCGTTCGGCTCAAAACTTTGCAGATAGGGTTTTTGGGTAAAAACCCATTCTATTAAGAAATGAAAAATTTATAGACATAAATCAGGGTCTCCCGTTAATTACAGTTAATATACCTAGCATAGAATGTAACCAATTTGGCAATAAAATTTAATTTGAGGCAAATGGCCAGAAAAAAGGTAGAGTTCTATATATAATTAATCTTTTCCCTGAAGATATTATTAAATCTTTCCTGAGATGGCCAGCGCACATTAGTTGTTGAAAAATATTTTAAATTACTTAGTTCGCAGGTAGACAAGGATGGTATATAGTACACTTTCCCTGGGATGGCCATCGCACATTAATGTTGAAAAAAAAACTGTGGAGCTTGGCCAGATTTGAACCGATACCTTCTATTACATCAAAATAAATATAAATCTGTAGGTTTAAAAGGCCGACTAGAGAGTTCCTGAGGAGGGCGCCCGTCAATTTCCAAAAAAATTGGTTTTTTGCATATACATCCAACTTGTACCACATACTAACACTGCGTGAAATGGCTAATTCTATAAATCGAATTCCTTCATTAGAAAATCACAAACCTTTGTTATAAAATTCCGGATCCGGAATTTTTTGTGATCACATACCTAATGGGAACGTAAATACTACACATAAGTTTACTGGCATCAAAACGAAATCCGATTCATCTCCAATTTCGGAATTGTGCCAATTTTAGGTTACTAGCTTTAATTCTAGTGACTAGTTTCATTATTCACAAAAATAATAGTTCGAAATCTCTGAGTCAGACTTTAACTATACAAGTTCTGGTGCTATCCGCTAGGAAGTGAAGGATAACTTTTGGACCTAACACCAAATATATATCTAAATTTCCCCCTCCTCTTGTTCCAACCCCCCCCCCCTGGCTAGTAGCAACTCAAAGAGTCAAGGACTTCAGGGATCTAGGGTCCTTGTTGCCGACAGCAGAAAACTCCTGTCACGGCAAGGACAAAAGCTTTGGAATGCCTGCAATAAACTACAACCACTTTGGCATCTGGTAAATCTCCATTCACCCACTGACAGTTTCTTCAAACCTGTGTAGAATAGTATCCTGTTACATGGATCTGAACCTGGACCAATGAAGAAAGAGCTACAGGTAGACTGGGATGGCACCTACACCAAGCTTCTTATTCGAGTACAAAACCTATCCTGGCATGAGCACAAAACTAAGCGAACAGATATATGGAGATATCCCTCCAATTTCCACTTCTGTTGCCCAACGCCGGCAGATTTGCCGTCACTGTCATCGTGCGATTGATCAAGTAGTCTCAGACGTCACGTTGGAAGTACCAATGCCAAAACATGGGGTCGTTGCCCCTTTAACTACACTTATGCGTTGCTCGAGACATCCAGCAGGAACCATCTGAATATCCCACTTAATGACAAACAGGACATTTGGCCTACATGGTGAACACAGTCTTGGCTGCGGCCGTTAGATATATATAGATAGCTAGTTGGCAAGAGCACGTGCTATTACAAAGGTCGCCGTTTGAATCCGGCCAAGCCGATACATAGCATTCTGGTGTAACACCATTGAGAGACCTCTCTCTCAAAACTGAGGATCAAACACAGGGGCTCAAGTTCCACCCTTGCCAAAAATATAGTGCCTAAATATATGGGAAAAAACAAGAATAGAGTTATAATAAGGATACAAGAAAATTAATAGGGAAATATAGGAATTTGTATGTATTTTTGTTACTTAGAATGTGGGCGCCTTTCCATTGTATATCAGCAGCAATTTCAATTCATTAGAAAAGATATGTGCCAACAATGAGCCGTCTCCTGGCTGTATTTATTTATTACATGTAGATAATATTTTCCCATGTTGTTAATTAAATAATGAGGGGGGAATGCTTCTCTGACTGTGCACCTATTTTGTATTTGAGGAATCCAGGTTTCCTGCAGAGTGTAATTATTTCCAATATGACTCTATCGAAGTCTTAAAGTTTTGACCTTATTTGATGTTGGACCCAATAAACCTAGTGAAATAGTGTGTATTTTTGTGGAAAAAATGCAATACGTTTCTGAAAGTTTTTAATTTTCATTTTGAGATACATGAAAACCTCACACTTTAGGTGGAAATTGTACATATGCCTTCCTGCTATCTTTTGGCAACATAAAATAGTTGTGTATTTTAGAAGTGGTAATAGCATCTGCTATATCCCCTATCTTATCAACACTTTTATGACATGTCAATTCACACTTGAATACATTGCACACTATTTCATCATTACAAGGAAGTTGCATTTCATTGTTTTCTCAAAACATGGTCAAAGGTCACTTGGGTCATTAAAGGTCATTGGTACACTCCGAGTCCTTAGCCCCAGGTCAAATATCAGTTTGATCCCATTTTAAAGTTGTTCCATTTTTCCGTGATGGAACTGGTTTCAACTGTTTTTAACTGTTGTAACTGGTCTTACTGAGTTCAATTGGTTAGTAAATAAAAACCTGTTGAAAATTGTTCCATTTTCCGTCCACAGTAATCAACGATTCACGGATCAACTGGATGTTTCAACCTGGGGATCAAACTGGATTTTAACTGGTTCCAGTTGAAACCATTTGCGACTGGGACAACTGGAATTCTTGACCTGGGGCAGTGGTTCTTCTGACATTGTGGGTGGCAATTTTTAGATTTTTAATACAAAGTGTCAAGGGTAATTTAGGGGTCATTAAAGGTCAAACTGTGGACCTCTGTATAATCTTGGGCCATGGTTCGTTTGAGCATGATTGAACATAATTACCTCATTTGGTAAGGAAAATTTGCATTGTGTACATATCAAACTAGGGTCAAAGCTCACATAGGGCTTCATTAGAGGTCAATCTGTGTCCCATCTCATGAAGTTTTGGGTGGTTATTTTTTTTAGCAGTGGATGGTCAAAGCACCTTACTTGCACCAGAAATGACATCTAAAATAGTTTTAGACCAACCACATAAGTTCAAAGGTTCACATAGGGGTCTTTAGAGATCAACCTGTGTACATACCTGGTGCATCTTGGACAGTAATTCTTTTCACAAAGTATTAAGTTAATTGGTCAATGTGTATAGGAGTGACAGAGTTGACAGATATTTTTAATAGAGTGGAAAACACAAATACATTTCACAGATTTTGACCTTTACCTTTGACCTGGCAGATTGCATCTCATAACCAATGTTGTGTGCCATATGGTCCGTTGGTGCACAAGAGTGTTGTCATCTCCCTCAAAACTGCTTCAAAAATCTTGAAAAGGCCCAAGTCTTCTGGGGCTTGTGCCTGAGCCAAAAAAAATTTCTTGAAAAAAAACGATTACTATTTTAATCAAAATCCTCAGAATTGTATTTTTTTACCAAAATGACCCTTATGAATGTGTAAGGGTTTTCCAAGAGTCCAGCTGCACACCCTCAACCAAACCAAATCTGAGTTAGGCCCCCTCCATGGAGAACAAATTCTTCAATTGTTGTGTAGTCCGAGTTTACTAACTCTGACTTCCTGTATAAGCATCTATTTGTAAGAAATATTAAGCAGTGGTCCTAATATTTCTGACAAAAGATATTTTTCTTTTTTACTCCTAACAAAGATTATGCCTCAAACAAAGTCATCAACATTCATTAAGAAGTCCAAAAATTGACAAAGGACTTGAAAGCTACTCTTTATACATGTACAACAACATGCTTAATTTTTAAGATTGGAGACCCCTCTTTTTGTGTTTGTTTTAAAAGCTCCTTGAAATGGACTTTTAGACTCTGAAAGGCAATGCTTTTTGATCAATTCTTTGAAAAGCCAGGCAAAATCAATCTTACTTTCGTGGAGAAAAAATATAGGGAAATATAGGGATTTTGGGAAGTTAATTAGGGGATTTATATGGAGAGGGTCAAAATATAGTAAATAATAGGAATTAGAGGGCCACTTGTAGCCCTGCAACATAATGTTCACCACACCCAACCAGTTTTATCATCCTCCCAAGATTTGACAAATTATATATCTCATTTGCATCAAAGAATGCCCTTTAATTTGCAACACATGCCCTTTGCCCCAATAAAATTCACCAACAAATTCTTCTCAACCAGAGTACAACCACATATGAAAACCTGGGCCAGTGGTTCTTCTGATCAAGTTTGGCGCAATTGCCCAAGTGTTTGGCAGAATAAATCCAAAACTGCAACCAAAATGACAGTATAACCCTTTTTGGTTGCACACACCAAATAAATTTCCATGGTTTATGTTTACAAAATGGCCCTAATTAAAACTCAATTTCTCATTAACGAAGTGACCCAGTTTGCTTAAATTATGCATTACCTTGGACTGCTAGACCTCTGCGTCCCATTCAGCAAGAATACCATAAGTTGACCACAGATGTTTTGAGCTACTGATCATGAAGACAACGATGAGTTCCAATCCCCTCTTAAACTGTGGCTTCTAGTCAAAATATTCCTGTGGGATGGGGTGTAAATATGTACTGTAATTCTCAGTAAGGCCTCAATACACATTTTTGTCTATGATTTGTGCTGATTTTTTATCTTTAAAAAATTTCTAACACAAAATATGGCTCAGGAAGTTCCAGTGTCTACTATTTTTTTCAATTTTAAACTTAACCTCTGACCTGACCCCATTTTTTTACTTTTTTTTTGTCCAAACACTTTTCGGCAAGGGTGCCAGACCAGACCAGATCTATTTAGTGGGTGTGGAATCTAACAGAACCCTCAGATTTTGGTAAAATCAATGCACTTCATGTCTATTTCACAACCCATCTTGACAATTTTGACCATTAATGAGAATAATTTCATCATTATTATGAACTGAGGAGAAATTAATGTTGTCCTCAATATTCATTTCTGCTATCTTACAGGAGATTTTGGTGGAGCTCACGAAACAGCCAGATAGTAGTAGAAACAACAACATTGTCTGATTTCCTTTGCTTAATTATGGTTTTAATCAGAATAAAATAACTTACCCTTTGCTCGTCATAGCAGCTGGCCCTTGGGAAGTTGAGGTGTGTGTGGTGTGGGGGGGGGGGTTACCGGGGAATGGGGCTCGAGTGTGGGGAGGCTTACTGGGGACAGCTGTGTACATTATGTCAAGCCAAAAGGCAGGCTACAGCTCATAACATGACTCAAATAGCCCCACAATTTGGATAAAAGAAAGAGCATCCATCATCTGTGTACACCCGGTTCGCAAAAGCTGCTGTAAAGTGCTTTATCCCCTATGGGTGAGGCTACTTCAAAATCGGCTCGGTAATATAACACTGGAACAAGCAAGACTGCTAAATTTTGCACTTAGTCGTATACTAGCTCGCCGCTCACTTCACAATCTGAATGTTCAGCCAGCCACGTGTACACGTATTTCACAGCTCTATTGACTTACCTTGTCTGTCAACTCTTCATATTTTCATGCTGACCCCCCCCCCCCTTTTTTCTAAACACTTTTCGGCCAGAGGGTGCCAGACCAGATCTATTATACATTTGACCCCAATCTGTGTACATTGTACACCTCATGGACCTTGGGTCAGTGCTTTTAATGACCAAATTTGGTGATTTTAGCATCTGATTTGTGGCGGGAAAATGAATGGATAGATTTTCAAAGAATGACCCTTTAAATTGGTCCGAACAAAACACACTATCCATGATTTTACCAAGGACTTAATTTTCTTAAGGATCTTATGCCAATATGGAATGAACTTTTAAGTGAGAGTCCTATCTACCACTGACCATTTTAAGTTTCAATTTATTGGGGTTAAAATTAAGCTTTATTTTCAGAGGTTGTGCCTGCACGATAAATTCCAGTTTGTTCCAATTTTTTCAGAGTTGAAAAGGGGCTAAAATTCAATGAAAATTACTCTGATAAAAAAAACCCTCAGGGAAGTACTAATTATGGATCTATTTTGCAATCATAATCACATGTTTAAGGTGTCAATAGTCCCGAAAGTACGAAAAATACCCATTTTTGTAGGCTGTCAAAGAGTAAAGCACGGGGTCACTGATGTTTCTGTGTGGTGCGCGAGGATAGTGTTAAGAAAAAAAGCTCGCTAGCTGTGACCTTACAACTGACTGGTGAGAGCTAAAAAACATGATTTTGTACGCCCCCATAGAGTAATGTGTAAAATTTATATTGATCAACCAAAATGGTGCACATTTTCGCTCATAACATCCAAACCAAACATCCTTTAGCCTAAGATTTTACAGGGTAAATGAGAAAAGTAGTAGCTTTCTTCAGATACCAAAATTTTGACCACTTCCAGTAAAATTTGGGTATTGGGGATAAGGCTATTAGTGATCGGCCATGGCCCTTTAACTTGAATGTGGGCACCTTTCAATTGTATAAAAGCAGCAGTTTTAATCATTAGAAAGAGATGTGTAAACATGTGTGCGGTCTCATGCCATGTCGACTAATAAATTAGTTGGAGCTCCTTGCTGTGGATAAAAAGAGAGGATGCTTTTTGACTTCCATCCTACCCTTTAAGTCAGGTCAGGTTTCCTTTGAGGGCCTGCTACTGGTACCCTGGTAACCAGTACTACCTGTCCCAGGGCCGAGTCGGCGGCTAAACCGACACCCCCATCGGGTTTCTAAGGAATCTGATGCGATTAAAAAAAAATGAAGATCTACCTACAAGGGCGTCAGCTCTGGAGAGCTAATGGCGGCCATCCAGCACACGCTGCCTTGCATGGTGGGCGTGGTTGCCCAAAGGCTAGGCCCGCTGCCGAAAACTGTGGATTGGCGCCAGGAAGGGCATCCGGTCAATTATCTTTTGCTCCAATAAATCCTCATACAGCAGTATTGCTGAGGGTGAGGTGTATCCGGCCACCCTCGTTTAACGGGGACAAACCCGGATTTAAAACTATGGTTTAACTAACTAATCTCCCCCTCTCCAATTTGTTTTGAGGCAATCTTGGTTTTCTCAAGGGTATATTTATTTCAAGCACATGATTTTATAATGGTAATTCATTTTAAGTTTTGACCTTATTTTGACCTCAGATCCTAAATCCATAGGTCTGGGAGTACATGCTATATTGGGAAAATGAGCTGTTATAGCTAGGTTTTAAATAAAAATTTATTGCAAATTGAAAAGGACACCTCACACTTTACAGTGGAAAAATATGCATGTGCCTTCCTGCAATCACCTCCTGGGTATCATTTGGCAACACAAATAGTTATTATATATTTTGATGTGGTATAGCCTCTGCTATTTCCCTGATAGTCATTCCTATATTTAACTCTTAACTTTCACGGAACAACTATGTCAAGTTCAAAACAACTTGAGTCAGTTTTACACTGATGTACAGAATATCCCAAAAATAACCCTCAAAGTGCCCGCCCTATTTTTATCCCATTAAATTTATGTAAACATGAATGTCTACATATGGAAATACTAATTCATTAGCTTTTCAAACCTGTAAAATCTTTTTAATCGGCTTTAAAAATGCTGAATTTTAGCCACTTAATGAAAATGGCAGCTTTTTTTGTCTATAGATATAAGCTATGTACTATATCACTTTTTATCACCAATGCTGCAGAACTAGCACAGTAGTAATTCACCTTGGGAAGCCACAATTTGCGCACCCACTGCAGTCTGCACCCAGTTGAATTCAGCAGCCTTGATGGAATAAGTACAGTATCACATGCACTTTATTCCATCAAGCTTCTGAATTCAACTGGGAGCAGACTGCAGTGGGTGCGCAAATTGTGGCTACCCATTCACCTTGTATACTTTTACTCAACAATTATTTTAGAAACGTACATCGCGGCCCTGGAGCGCGAGTGTCGTCTGCCGGTGCAGGTTATGAATGGGGCCAAAGGAGACCCTTTCATCGTATATCAAATGATTTGTTTTTGTAACACATTGTTTGCTAAAAGCATATTTTTGCCAACCGCGCAGATGCCTGCTTCCTGCTATATACCCGTGCCAAGATACTGTGTATAACAAAATTTCTATATTTAATTTTTCTTTTTTTATTAAAAGAATAAAATGAAGGACTATAAGAGAAGGCATATGCAGATACAAAAACATGATTTGTTGAATTGAGGGCACCCTCCTCATGAAATCGTGATTCACTCTTGAGCCGTTTGGACTGGCAAAATTGTCGACATCCTCTCCCCTCGATACCATAACGCAACCCACTTCTAGTCCAAAGATAGTAATAAATAAATTTTTTAAAAAATGATGGTTTTCAAAAAATTTGGTGGCAGGGGTGTTTGTTTGATATAAAAAACCTTTTTGGAGCTAAACAATTAAGCAAAAATCAAGATTTATTATTTCTTAGCAAACAGATTTTATCATGATGCAATACTATCAATCTCTGAAATTTATATTATGATTTCTGTTTGATACAATATATAAGGTGTCCTAAATTTTATCCCCAAAATCACTTTTTATCCTAAAAAACCTCCTTTTTATCACACATGTCACCACCAGAGTGTACCTGAACCCTTTATGCCATGTATAAAACCTATAGCAATAACAAAAGGATACCATAAAAATAAGATTTGTAATATTTTTACTTTCATAATAATATAATTTGGCTTAATTTGCGCCGCAATGCATTTTTCGGCATAAATCATCCCTGCCACCAAATTTTCAACCACAACCATCATTTCTTAAATCCACACCCATTAAATATGATACATCCTCAAAGCAGCTGGTGAACCTTAGAACTGACAAACAAATTTCGATTTGTATCTGTCTTTATAAAGCGTGGGGGGCTTAAAAACTGTCAAGATTTATGTATTTTCCTGGTATTTTTTTCAATACCCCAAAAAGCGCCAATTGCCTTATTATAATGCATGACGTCATTTCGTTATCACCGATCACTGCATCACAGTGCAAAATGGTTAAACCTGTACCTCTCGAGTCATTGTTACTACCTTAATGCCGGCCATTCGTATGTGCTTCACATTGTTATTTGCAATTAAGAAGAGAATGAGACTAGAAAGTTGTTGGTACTTGGTGCTATGTGGGGATTAATATTGTGAATACACCTCTAGACTTACAAGGGAGGTGTGTGACCCTCGGCCGCCGTCAGTGGACTGAGTGGTGGTGAGTGTGCATTCACGGCCGCGGCAACCATACAACACCAACCCTCTGAAATGTTATTTCTGTGCCTTTCATCACAATATTCTTTTGGTAAGCTTATATGTTGAAATACATGTAATGTGGTATGAATTTGTAGATTTCTGCTTATCAATGAATTATAGTTTTTTGACCGGTGGCGGGTCATGAACTGTCAGGTTGCTCGGGCATTCGTATTTCCCTCTACCTGGCATGGCATTGCTTTGTATGGTATAGCAAAACTATCCAGTCACGATTCACCAAACGTTTTTATAATTGATTTTAACACATTTTAGACCTATCAATGCATATATAACTCAATTCATAACGGGGGACAGGAGAACAAGTTTCCGCAGAAAATACTGCTACATGATATGTTTGAGGCTGTACATAGATTGAAAACGCAAATGGTACGAAATTTGGTAAAGCGGGCCCGTAAGAAGCGCTGACATATCTGATAACATGAACCACCCCAGTGTGGTGATTTACCACCACTGATAAATGGTCATGTTTTTGCTAATACTTTGCAATTCAAGATTGTTCTGCACATTATTCATGCCAGATTTCAGTGTAATAACTGATTTGTTCTGAAAAGCTTGGAATTGCAATTAAAACACCCCCAAGGACTGATAAAACACGAGTGATGCATTCACGGTAAGACCCACGCCCAAATATACGTGAGCTACGTACGGTGTATTATCTGTTTGTTGGCAGAAAAAGTGCGTGAAACGTGACAGACAGAGGGTACACTCATAATTGCGACGTATTTTTGAGGGGGTGGTTTTTAAAAAAAATCCATTTCGTTTGTTTTATATAATAAGCTCTAAATGTAAAACATACCTTGCGTGTGTATGTACAACAATATCCTCTGAGTGCGAAAAAAAGCTCCGAGAGAAATGAAGCATATGTAAATGTTCACAAATGAGACATAAAGGTTTTAAAATTACGTACATCTGCTTATATTTGGTCAAATTTATCCCAGAAAAATATACAGGATGGCCGTGACAATTCAGTGTTTTTGACAAGTAAGCTCATTCCCCCCTTACAATCATCAGCGATTCAGCCGCTACCCCCAACTGCGACTAGAATAACCTAAAAGGTATTCTAGTCTCCGCCCAAACAGACACTCAAAAACAACGCGTGCGGTCATCAACGAAATAATTTTGGTTCCATGCCTAAATTACGTGTATAGCGGCACATTTTGATTCGCTCATGCGGTCATTAATTCACGATGGCTCGCTTAATACAATCATATAAATTGCTAATCTCGCACAAATAACATGACTAGTCTTATAAGAAATGAATACCGGATCAAACTTAATTTACCTCTCCTAAAAATATGTTGGGATTTCTTTTTTCAACAACTGTTTCAAAATGCTTGGAAATGCTTGGCACTTACGCTTGTCTGCAGCACCCCACACGTTATCCCACGGTAAACGTATCCCTTCGTTGTCCTGCCGGTATTTCCTTACGCGGAAATAACCCTGGTAGCTCTTCGCTATCTCCGGGACTTTCCCGACGATAAATATCCCAATTCTGATTCTCATCTGCATATTTTGGGAACTCCGGGCTTTGTACTTCACTTTTCGTTGAAAGATGAAAGATCTACGAACTGATTTCCGAACAAGTTGTTCGTGCGTTTAGTATGTAATGATCCCCGAAATGATTTATTGACCTGATACGTTAAAGTGACGCCACAGGCTAGCGTCCCAATTTTGAAGAATTTCATTTTGTTTTATAGGGGGGGTCGGGAAATAAGTCTTTTCATTCATTGTAAATGTGACTTACCTTCGCCGTTTTGGAAATAAAACTTACGTTTCTCGTTTTATTTATAATAAAGCTTTCTATTGATATAATCATAATTTCATGGTGTGTGACTTTAAGGGAGGGGTACGGGGTCTGAAGCAGTGAACTTTGGAGTGATTTTTCTTACTTTCCTAAATAGTTGTATATACATTTACACAATCATATTGGTAGCCCCATGTCACAAGTTTTAAATTCATGTCAATTTTTGCGTGCTCCCTGGTTTCCAATGGTAACCAACGTAAGGCATCTGATTGCTAACACTAGAACGGACGTACTAAATACTAACAAGCTACTGGGACGAAACTTGGGTGGCATGTGCACGGGGTAAATACGCAGTGAACCATGAGCCGGATTTTTTGATACCGTTGCTATGGCACCCGCAATCGCAATCACATAATTTCATGGGGAATTTGAATTTGGAACACAATTTGAAAATCGGGCCTTCATGGTTCCCTCTCCCTATATGTGCTAAATATGTGGTTCACAAATTTTCATGTGCATAGCAATGTCGCGCTCTCTAGTTACGTTTCTTCTGTTTTGGTTGTTTCGTATCTTAACGAAATAGTTTAGACCTCGAAACCTTAGACATTGAGGGCGCTTTTGATGTGAAATATGGATGTTCTTTTTTAAATTTTCCCTTTTATACTGAATTATCATAATTATTAATGAAAGAATCAATGAAATCGGTTGCATCCATGGTCCTGTAATTAATTTGTTAAAATAATTGTTCTTAATAATCGTCGCAGGGTGGAGAAAACAATAAAATACATAAAGATATCACTTCCCAGTACATTTAATTACTTTTATGGACAAAATAATATAGTATTTTTTTTCTCTTACTTCGATTAGCCACAATAAATGCGTTCATGGCGTATAACTAATATCTTTTAAAATCTTAAATATAACCCATTTAAATTTTTCACATGATAAGTATAGGATACTTTGCCGTGTTTTGGCAAATTTCGCGTACACTGCTTCACTTTGATCAGCCATCATCTCGGGACCGAATGTCCGATTCGATCAATAAAAGCATTTTGGTGAGATTACCTACAATCTACACAATTAAGCCATTGCAATTATCACTCATTTTTGTAATGGAACAATTTTTACCAACGTCAGACCCCTATCCCCCCCCTTAAATCTCATATATTTATCCTTCAAAATAAAGGTGTTTGTGGTTTGTTGCACCAGGGGAGGGGTAACTCGAAAACTAAGCACTTATTCCAAAGCTCGGCCACTCGTTTTATTAAGTGTTTCTTTTGTATACCCGTATCATGCATAGAGTTATACTGGATAGGACTAATCATGTTTACAGAATGGGCTGCTATTCCTCAGCATGTTTCACGCACCACTCGACAAAATACCATGTGTAACGCTATGTCCAAGAAGTCATGTGGATCAGAACTCATTTGGACGTCAAGAAGTCATTTGGAAGTCAAGAAAAGTGTGGGGAATACACACATTACTGAACCATTTCTTAACTTTCAAGTTAAAACTTTTTGTTAATCATCAATTTAATTGGTGAATTTCTAAAATGCCTATTTTGTCTGTAATCTTGCATACAGTTCAGCCCCAGATAAGTAATGATGCCTCTAATTTTACATACATATCATACATTTATATTGGCGTTTGTTATAGAACAACTAATGGGAGGAATAACAAGAAATATCATAAGAGCAATAGAAGAAAACGATCAATTTTAAACAGATGAGTCTGTAAAATTCTTAACAAGGCGACTCGTATTTACGCGATGAGTAAAATATGTCCCGCGACTATGGCGATTACTAAGTGACAACTAAAACTGCACCAGTCACCTTAATTTTGACAATCACTAGTTCACCAAAAGAACTTGAAAAGGAAATGGTTTACCAAGAAAAAAAAAAAAAAAATGACTCAGAAAATCTTAAAATTCACATGTCAACCCGGAAAATTCACGAATTTAGTAAAAATATGATAATTTTACACTCAATTTGGCAACACTATTTTGGAAAAAATATGTGACCGCACATTTTTAAATTTGGGACCCCCCTACGGTTTTTTGGAAAGCGGCGAAAACATTGATTTTACGTAATTGGGGGGGGGGGGGCACATTTTCCAAGAATGTAAACAGGCTTGCAACCCAAAGAAAATGAACCCACTTGTAAACAACCAGAAACTAAAAAAATTGACCAAAATCTAATCAAGTTGAGAACTTCTCAGCCCGCTTCCTTCCACAAGTTACATCATTATACGCCGTACAGAACTCCTGAAAACTTGTACACAAGCTTGGCAGGAAAATTTCATAAATTATCAGGCAAATTAGATAATACTTAATTAGCATATTTTACAGCCCAAAATATAATCAGTTTGACGACGCATCAACCTGCTTCTTCTTTCCACCAAGTTACATCATTATATATACGCCTTACAGAACTCCTGAAAACTTGTACACAAGCCTTGCGGAAAAAGTCAGTTCAATTCATAATTATGCAAATAGATACTTAATTAGCATATTTTTACATAACACCCAAAAGCTAATCAGGTTGAGAACTCAATCAACCTGCTTCCTTTCCATCTTTCCATCCAGTTACATTCATCATAGCCCTTACGGAACTCCAGATTAATTGTACACAATGTTGACTTTTTCTGTACAATATTGACCTTTTTTCCCCTTGACCTTTTGTTTCCCTTAACCCCCCTGACAGACCGGGGAGGGACCCTGGGTGAATGAATTACATTGTGAGTAGGGGTATCCCCTCCTACAATATACCAAGTTTGGCTACTCTAGCTCTCCAGAAAAAAAGATATGCCCAAATGTTCCAGGGTTAACATTTTTAACACGGACATAACGATCTACGGACGGACATACGGACGGACATACGGCGGAGCCCATTTTATAGTCCCCCTGTCCCGAACTTCGTTCGTCGGGGACAATAATGGCCAGTGTTGTGCTTCCCTGGATGTTACTGGAAGGTTTTGTTCCAAACACGCAGACCGAATGAAATGAAGGCATGATCGCCGATGGCTTTATTGGTGAATGGTATAGCAACGCCGTGTGTTGTCAGCAGCAGAACGAAGTTGTCGTGCAGAAGTGTATTTATGAATGTCCGATTGAATGTAAGAGAGTGCAATGCGGTTAATACCTTAGAAAATGATGGTGAGTATTTGAAGTGATGCCGCTCTTGGACAGGCACCAGTGAAGGTGTAATGGTGTTTTCACTGCGTTTGATGCCATAGATGAGTCGAACAGCTTTATTTTGAATACTTGCAGCTTGGTGAAATGACTATTTGTAATGCCAGTAAGGAGAGAGTTACCGTAGTCAAGGCGGGATAATATCAAAGCAAGCACTGATATGGTGGCAAGAATCCTTATCAGAATAACGCCTGACATGGGCAATATTGGCAGTTGGAAATTGAGTGTCTGGCACAGTCCAGATAAATGGTCTTCATGGATAAATGTGAGTCCAGTGTTAACATAACACCAGATTTCGAACAGAAACAGAGGTTTTATTTCGTGCCACCAATATTGAGAACAAGAGAAAGAATGATAACAGTTTCATATTGGACCAGAACAGTTGTAACTAACAAGCATAGAAATATTACTGTCACTAGTCATGACTTTTGACGAACTTTTTCACCCTACATAAGAAATTAGAGCGGTTGTTTAGATGGGGAATAACTTTTTGTGTCATGCTTTCTTAGAGTTGTAAGAATTTCAATCGATCCTTTGTTTTGTTTCTCTTATGCTGAAAGTCATGGCCACAGAACAACTCTCTGATTTGTAAAAGCAAGTAATTACTAAGCGAAAAACTAAACACTTAAAAATCAACATCAAAGAATGTTTTGGTAAAAGCTGAATTAAAATGCAATATTAACCTACCTTAACTATACTGACTCCTCTGTAGAACAACTCTTGGAATTACTGAAAATGACGAGAGCACATTGTAAAAATAAGAAGTTTTCTCTCGAATATTATAAATCACTCATTAGCTTTGCATATTCAAAAAATGAATTAATCAATGGTGTGATTGAAAATCACAATCTAATAATAATGTGGCATATTTTACAACTGAGTATACTATTAGGTAGGTAATATTCAGAGGATGTTTTGAACCATCCCATAATACATTGCATTGTCTATCCTGTACTGTACTGTACAGTACTTAAGGGATAAAAAGTAGTCACAAAGTTTAAGAACCACAAACATTTCATGATCATGCCCAAAAATCTAGTGCTTTGTGGTCTAAAATGAGTGTAAAATTCAGGGTTTTTTTATGTTTTAACAAGACCGAGAATGTCTTCAGAAGGCTGCAAATGAACCAATAGGCATGTGAGGTTGTGGGAGTTCAAATTAATATTGGTCACCAAAATGGGGCACATGCTTTCTTCGCAAGATTTTCCCTCCTCACTCATAACTCAACGCAAACAAACACCATCATTTAGCCCTAAGATTTAATAGGGTAAATGATTGAAAATCCCTTCGTAAAATTAACTTACAATAACCACAAATTGTACACAAGGAAGAGGAACATTAATAGCAAAAGTCTGTAATCCCTTTGAGTATCAAAAGTAAGATTCACGGAATTTTTTACTACAAAAAATCGACTGTAAAAGAGGCTAACACTAATTGTGTAAAATTAAACATAATCCACCAAAATTGTACACACGAAAAGACAACGAAAAATACACGCAATATTTTCCCGTACGCGAGCTCACACATGCAAAAGATTCCCCATATAAAGTCGCCAAATAGGTTTTTGTTTGCCGATTTGATGACCTGTCACTGAAGTGCCAGCATACGTAAACATACCAACCATGGAAAAAGCACTTTGTCGTCGATTCGCCTGGCGACCATCACTTAAAAAAATGATCCTTAGACACTCCAGAACATCATCAGTTATGTGTTTTTGTTCAGAAATTTTTACCATTTTCTAAGATAAATAGAATCATTTCCAATATGGCAGGTATGAATCACTACGACGAGTGTGATGTTTTGTATCACAGTAAATATTGCACAGTTCTAATATTGTTGATTTAAACCACCCCGTGTATTAATTATGTACTTTGACCTTGGTTAGTCCGAACAGCAATCCACCAACTCGCTAGTTTTTTGTAATTGGTAATCAGCGAAATAGTGTGTTTTCGTGCTGATTTGAAATAAATTACCGGGAGCTCTGTAAACCGAGATCAAGAATACATCATTTTAATGTACCGGTAACAAACAAAAAACAAACGAACACACTCACTAACAAGAGTTTTGGGCGATTTGTAGGAGCTGCTGTCGCAGCTCAATACAGGACTTTTGTGGGATCACATAACTACTTGAGATGAAATCTCCCCAAACTGGTGTCAGTGTGGGAATGGCCTCAAAAACCGAATGATAATATACTCAGCTGACAGATAGCATGTATGTCTGTGGTGGTTGCGCAGTAGAAGTGGTTCAATTAAAGGGCAACGAGAGATTTCACTAATCAGGTGTCCCTAAAAAGCGAAGTTCCTGGTTTTTTGCCCTGATGTAAAGCTTTCCTCAAAAATTCCTCATCTTGAAAGGATAAGCCTGAAGAAGTTTTTCTTGGTACAAAACGTTTGCAATTTAATAATTTTGTATAGGAGCAAATATACAAATGCAGACCTATGTTTTTGCATAGAAATATAAGCGAATCAAAATAAACCTTTTTGCTCTTTTCTAAACACTTCTCAT